>ML401925.1:2138-113114 GCA_005239525.1 Nicotiana knightiana
TAGTTAATCTTTAGTTTTAATATTTAGTATTAGTAATCTAAATAACATCAGGTGATAGCTGAGTACTATTTTAACAGCTTGCTTGATACGTAAATTCCCTGTGGGATCGACTCTGGGCATAATACCCCAGGATTATATTTGCAACGCCCGCTTAGTCTTCTACAAGACATAGTTGAGCGTGATCACCTGCAATAATCCACCAGGTGTTTGATGCTCAATCTTAACCTGCTGACAGTTAGAAAATTGAGCAACGAACTCCGCTATATTTTTTTCATCCCGTCCCACCAATATACTTCCCTGATATCATGATACATCTTTGTCACTCCTGGATGGATAGAATAACAAGAATAGTGAGTTTCTCCCATAACCTGCCGACGCAGCCCTACAACATTAGGGACATATAATCGTCCTCGATATCTGAGGACCCCATATTCTGTAATTTCAAATGGTGTCTTTTCCTTCTGAGGGGTGGTATCCCTATAATGAACTAACACAGAATCCTTATACTGTACTTCACTTACTAAAGAGGATGCTGACGTATCCTGAATAGTAATTCCAATATCGCCTGAGTCCAGTACCGAACTCCAAGACTAGCTAGTTGATGAATCTCATGGGCTATTCCTTTCTTTTCTGGCTGTAAATATGACAGGCTACCCATAGATCTACGGCTGAGGGCGTCAGCTATTACGTTCTCCTTCCCCAAATGGTATAAAATATAAACGTCATAGTCTTTAAGTAGCTCCAACTATCTCCTTTGACATAAATTCAATTCCTTTTGCTTGAAGGTATGCTAGAGGCTCTTATCCGTATAGATATCAACATGAATGCCATACAAGTAGTGCCTTCACATCTTTAGTGCATGAATCATCGTGGATAACTCTAAATCATGGGTCGGGTAATTCTTTTCATGTTTTCTTAGTTGTCTAGAATCATAAGCTACAACCTTACCATCCTGCATCAGTACACAACCCAATACAACGTCGAGGCATCATAATAGATAACATAACCATCGGTCCCTTTTGAGAGCGTTAGAACCAGTGCTGAAGATAATCTATCCTTCAATGATTGAAAACTTCGTTCGTAAGCATCAGTCAATTGAAACTTTTCTCCCTTCGGAGTCAACTTTGTCAAAGGTGCTGAAAGGGAAGAAAATCCCTCTACAAATCTCTTGTAATAACCTGCCAAACCGAGAAAGCTACGAACCTCCGTCGGTGTTGTGGGTCTAGGCCAAGTCTTTACTGCCTCAATCTTTTGTGTATCAACCCAGATACCTTCACTCGAAATGATATGCCCAAGGAAAGCTATAGAGTTCAACCAGAATTCACATTTAGAGAATTTTGCATACAACTTCCCTTTTTGTTGAACTCTGAGCACAATACGCAAATGATCTGCATGCTCAGCCTCGGAATGAGAATACACCAATATATCGTCGAGAAGTAAAATTACAAGCAAATCAAAAAAAGGGCTTGAACACACGGTTTATCAAATCCATGAATACTTCTGGGGCATTGGTCAAACAGAACGGCATAACATGAAACTTAAAGTGCCCGTATCTGGTCCTGAATGCTGTCTTCGGAATATCTTTCTCCTTAACCCTTACCTGATGGTACCCGGACCTCAAGTCTATCTTTGAGAAACACTTGTCACCTTGCAACTGATCAAATAAATCATCAATCCTCGGGACCAGGTAGTTATTCTTGATCGTCACCTTATTCAATTGTCTATAATCAATACACATTCGTAAGGAACCGTCTTTCTTCCTAACAAATAACACAGGTTCTCCCCACAGTGATGTACTAGGTCTAATAAAACCTTTTTCAAGCAAGTCCTTTAGTTGTTCCTTCAACTCTTTCAGCTCTGCGGGGGCCACTCTATAGGGATGAATATATATTGGATGAGTATCTGGTAGTAGGTCAATAGCAAACTCAACTTCTCGCTCTGGTGGAAGACCCGAAAGCTCATTGGGAAAAACATTAGGAAACTCATTAACCACAGGGATGGACCGAATGGTTGGTGACTCTACTTCCACATCCCGAACCCAAACTAAGTGATAAATATATCCCTTTCTGATCATCTTCCTTACCTTGAGATAAGAAATAAATTTACATCCCGTCGATGCCGTATTACCTTTCCATTCAAAAATAAGCTCCCTTGGAAATTGAAATCGGACTATCTTCAATCTACAATCAATGTTGGCATGACAAGAATCCAACCAATCCATACCTATTATAACATCAAATTCTACCATATCTAACTTGATTAGGTCCGCTATGGTAGATCGAGTATGAACTAATATTATGCAACTTAAAGATATACTCGCTTAGCTATCATTGAGTCCCCAACATGTGTAGATGCCTCAAAACGTTTAACCAATTCAGGTTTTATTCCAAACACACTAGCAACCAATGGAGTAACATATGATAAGGTCGAACCTGGGTCAATCAGTGCATATACATCATATGAGAAGACTGATAATATACCTGTAACAACATCGGGTGATGATTCTTGATCCTGTCGTCCAACTAATGCATAAATGCAGTTTTGAGAACTACTCGAGCTAGGTACTCCGCCTCTGCCTCTACCACGACTCGTTGGTGCTTGTAAACCTTGTCCAGGGGGCGTACTAATGCTGACGAACCAGCTACAGATCTTGTTGGCTGAGCTATGCTTGCATCACCTCTTGTCGGACAATCCCTCATAATGTGGCCCGGATAACCACAAGTATAACAAACACCCAACCCCATACGCCTTTGCCCGGCATGATGCTTACCATACTGAGCACATCGTGGCAAGGACGACCTCATCTGACTTAACTCTTCCCTATATTGAGAACCTGAGGCCCTGAAATTTCGACCAGGCCATAAATATGTGGAATGATCAAATCTCTTACCGCCAAACTGAGGGGAACGCTAGCCAATGGATGGGCTGGATACCTCAGGTATTGTGGTCTTTGACCACCTCGAAACTCACCAGAAGGACCCCAAGACCTCTCTCTCTTATTCTGGGCCCTATTATGCTCACGATTGGCCCTCTACTTCTACTTACGCTCCTCTACACCCTGAGCGTATGCCTGAATATGAGAAATATCCATGTCTGCCTAAAGTTAGACCGACATACAATCATTAAGAAAGTGCGGCTCTAACCCCATCACGAACCGATGAACCCGATCCTCCATCGTAGATACAATAGTGGGAGCATATCTAGCCAATGAATCAAACTGAAGACTATACTCTCGAATACTCGTGTTACCCTGCCATACTACTGGACGGGCATCTTCACCTCTGGACAATTCCCAAGACTCGTACCACTACAACATCTTGCATTCTATAGGAAGCTAGCTCAACTGACTCAGTCGTAGTGTCATTCATTACGCTCAACGTCCTCTGCGTTCTATCAATAAATACATGAGGGTCCTCGTTTGGATCTGCCCCCATGAATACCGGAGGGTCTAAATCAATGAAATCATGAACCCTCGCAGTGACTGACCTATCTGCACGACCAATACCTATTTCCTGATGCCGAGCCTGTGCGGCTACTAATCGAGTTAATAGCTGAATAACATCTCTCATCTCCTGACCCAGTACATCTAGCTGAGGGGCTGAACGTACAGGGGCAAGCGCTGGAGATGGTGCCCCTCGGAGCTCTCCTGGAGAGGGCGGGGTATGTAAAGTTTGAGATGGAATCTCACTATGAGATTCTCCCCAGCCCTGGTAATTCATGACGCTCGGCTAGTAATCTCACCAGCCACAGACTTTCCCTTCTGCACGGCTATAGTGTTTGGAGGCATCACTGAAAATATAACATGTCTTTAAGAACATGAATTCTTATATCGCACGATCTAAGATAAGAAGAGTGGATAACGTCCTAGATGTCCTGTATCCTTCTATTTATAATTATGGTGCACGACACACTTATAAATAAGACTCTACCATACACGGTCTGTAGACAACCCTAGGAAAGAACTGCTCTGATACCATTTTTGTCACGACCCAAATCGGTGGGCCGCGACGGATGCTCGAGTCTTACGTGCCGAACATCCTTAAGAATGCGTCTAAGATATAAATATGAATAACATACGTGAGGGAAACCTATTCAAAATACATATATACATATACACGCGAAATACAATGGGCGAGCCGGCAAGGCTTCTATAGACAACTATATACCCAAAACTAGAAGCAGACAAGGTCACATACTATCCATTTATACATAAATGTCTACATACCTCTAATAGAAAATACAACTGTATAAGGAAAAGGGATTAGGCCACGACATACCCATATATGTATAGAAGCATATCGTACCAAAATCAAAAGCAGCTCCAAATCAAGTGGAGCACGCCAACTCTCGCTGATCAAGGATCCTAAGTAGGTTGACCGTCAGCTTGCCTACCTGCACCTGTGAGCATAAAATGCAGGCCCCGGGAAATAGAGCGTCGGTACGAATAATGTACTGAGTATGTAAGGCATGAAAATCAGTACATAGCAGACATAGATGAAACATGGAATAAAGAATTCCAACTGTAAGTCTAAATCACTTTGTAAATACTGAAACATTCATAATGTCATGCACGTTCATATAAATGTCGTGTCATGCATAGGTATGAGTGTACATAACATCATCAAGCCTCTAAGGGAATCCCATCACATCATCTCGGCCTCTGTGGAAAAAAATCATCAACATATACCAGCTGATCAGATGGTGGTGCGTATATAAAACCGTAACCTTTTTCCGTATCCCATATACATATATTATACATATATACGCGTATATAACGCTATCTGGTCATGGGTCAATGTAAATGAATGTAATGCATGATAGGTACGTCAATAAAATCCTTCAGAGTGTCATAAGACCATTATGCCTTTGAGTAATATCATGAAATAAACTTTATCAACTTACGTATTTTCTGAGACCCATGAACAGACGATAGAATAATAAGACTTATGGGAAAACAAGAATATACGCATCTCTAGAATTACTACGAATATAGTAATTTATGGATGTTTTGCATTTGCTCGTTTCGTTCGTGTCGTATAGATCATGCCAAAGAGAAAGAAGGGATATCCTTAACATACCTGAGTCGATTATCTTGACAATCCTCTAGCACACGTTAATTGCAACAAAACACGAAATAAGTCGTATGAAAAGCTCGAAGCAGTCACGTTGCTATGGAAAGAAAATCCTGTCCTAAACCTTTTCTTAAGAACTTAACATTAATGTTACTATTTTGGAAAGTGAATTAACGTTGCTTATGTTCCTTGGATGAGAAAGTGACTGAAATTGTAACGTTTCTATGTGCTTGGTTGAAACGTTCTTTCGTTAAATGAATATATGACTAATGACTCATCTTCCTAAGACTTAATAATGGATCTCTTTCCTTAAATGAATAATGTGACTCATGTTACAAGACTTTCCCACATCTCTTAAGCTTGCCACCTATATTAATGAGTTAAGAGTCATCTTAAATTACAAGGGGGCTGCCACGTTCTTTGCTTATCTTAAAGGCTTAATTAATTACTATTATCTTATTTAACCAATTAATCCTTCATTAATCAATAATCAACCAATTACCCATATAATTAAGAATTATCTCAAATTACTTAATATACTACTCGCTTTTAATACACTTTATGTACCCTACTATTGTGGTCATGGGATACCTTGTATAACACTAGTCCATAACTACCGGGTATTTTTGGCTCGGATCGTATTTTATCCTAAATCGACAACCTTCTACGAAACTCATTTTCTTTAATTCGTTTACCCTTTATCCTTCAAGGCACTTACTTATTGCTTGTTATAATTATCATAAATACGTTAGCCTCAAGAAAATCTCATCCCCGAGTTTACGTCGATTAGCTGAAGACAAAATTATAACCTACAAAAATGCGAGATGTAACATTTGGTCACAATAGAGAAGAGTAAAATAGGAAAAAGGTGATGTGAATCGCGATTGCGGAGTCTTTCTTGCGATCGTATAGAAGAAAACCTCTACTACACTAGCCCAACTTTGGAAGCTTATAACTTGTAACCTATAAGGAGTTTGGAGATGATTCAAAAAGAAACGTTGTAGCCCTTTGTGTCTAGTTTTCAAAAAGTTAAACCGTTTGTCATTTGGATTTTTTTACCAAAAGTTCTGACTAATAAATTACAGGTTATCTGAGAAGAGCTGGGAAGAGTTAAATGGAAGTATGTTCACTGCGATCACTGGGAAATGGCCGCGATCGCATATGGTAAAAATTGTCCTGTAAAATATTGTATTTGAAATCGCGAGGTTTGTGACAGTGATCATGAAGGGTACCCCTGGAATAGTTTTAAAGTACTCTATTTCGAAGGTTTCAAATATTTTTGAAGATGATTATCACCATATGGATTAGGGTAAGGGTTCTCCACTCATTTATGATTATATTTCTTGAATCTATCTTTGTTTTTGGCATTTGATTGCAGATTTCAAAAGAGAAATTGGGAGTTCTAGTCTAAAGTTTCATAGAGTGAGTTTTGAACATCGATTCAGAGTTGGATTTGAGTGAAACTAGTATGGTTGAACTGATAATTGAATACATTTCTGGATAGGTTGATCTTCTTCGTTTAAAAGGTTTTACCAATTAATATTAGTCAATGAATGATGAATTTTCTTCCAATTTAATCTCTTTTCATTATTTTCGTATTACTTCTTCAAATTAGTTAATTATTAGTAGTTGGATTATATTCAATCCCCCGATCCACCTAGAATAATTAATAACTTGCTTTGACCGTTAATTCACTTAGCTTAATAATGAATTAATTTGTTTGCTGATTTAGGATAATTAGTTAATAATTCAATATTTACACATAGCTTAAATTTGTCCGGGAACAACAGTTGTGGACCTCGAAAAGTGCCTAACACCTTCTTTTAGAGGTAATTTGAGCTCTTACCCGATCTTTGGCAACAATGACTAGCTAAAACCGAGTTCTTCACAAATAGGCGTCCTAGCGTGCCTTAAATCGTTAGGTGGAGGCTCTTCTCTTTTAATACCTATTAATAGAGTTGTCACATGTCGAAAATTTCTTTTGCGAGAAAATGTGGCGCGAAAGCATGGCTACTCTGTTAGGGACACTTAGGTTCTTATCTTAATGAATTTTGCTTATGTGTCTAATTTGTTAGGTTGCTTTACGTGATCTCTTTAATGTACCTCCCTTTTCTCGTCCCTTTTACTTGTTTAATTCCAAAGCACACCATGTACCTCCCTTTCCCTTTCCATTTATTTGCTTCAATATATAAATTCTGTTTTATTTCATATTTTATTTGAGGATTACTCTAACTATCTTCCTTTTGTTTTCTTCTTTCTTAATTATTTATATTTCTTGCATTGTTAAATACTGGCCTTATGTGTTTTCTTATCGTGCGAAATTATTTAGGAATGTGTTATTACTTTTTCATAAGCATGCTTTCAACATCATATTCCACTAGTTCCCATTATCAACATAGCGGCACTTGATGAGCGACCACACACTCAAAAAATACCCTTAAACCGGGAAAAACTTATTAGTGGAAGACTAGTCGATCATCGGTGCAATCGACGGTCCCGTGCCTTTCTCTCTCAAGTAGTCTGCTTGAGAGTATGTTTTAGACCATTTGAAACCTACTCTGGTGAAATATATGTATGTATCATGTTGAACCTAAGATGGATAAAGACCATTGGTGTATTAAGTCCATTTAGATAACCTTGACCATAGTCCAATGGGATGTTTTCAATTCCGAGTGACAATTTCATAAATTATGTGCATATTTGAAGAAAGATGTGCCAATATGCTGACTACTGTCTCTTGATTAATCAAATCTAAGAGGGGTAGGACTAACTCATTCAAAGAATCCACATTTCTTGTGCCATCATCATAAACGCTTATTTGTACGTTTATATGTGTATTTATTTTCTCTCTTCTATTATAATATTTATCTACTCGCTATTTGCTTCAAATTATTCAGGAGCTATTCTCTCAAAATCACTCCACGCTTCACACGATCTGTCACGACCCAAAACCCAACACAAGTCGTGATGGCGCCCAACACCGGAGTCAGGCAAGCCAACCGTTGTTTACTAATGAGATTATCCTTATTTAACATACCAACCCCACATATTTCCCAAAGTTTTAAGCTTAAATCATTTAAATAAAAGCGGAAATATTTACCAACTTAAGTAAATACAACCACAATGATCGTGATCCAATATATATACAGTCCCAAAATAAAGAGTCTACTATGTGCGTGCCAGGAACTAGTGTCACAAGTCAACAGGTGAACTAGTAGAATATACAAAAGATTATACAAACTGTACTGCTGTCTGAGAGAAGTAGACAGAAATGAACAAAAGATGACTCCATAGCACTGCTGACAATCGCCAAGGGAGGCAGCTCACCGTAGAGTCAGGTCCAGAATATGCGTCAAGCTCCGGTCGGGTAACCAGAAACACCAGCCTCAGAACCTGTACAATTAAGTAAAGAAGTGCAGCATGAGCACATAAACATATATGTACCCAGTGAGTATCCCGCCTAACCTCGAAGACGTAGCGACGAGAGGTCAACTTGACACGCACTAAGGTCCAACGGTAATAATACAAAATAAGATATAACGAAATGCAGTAGACATGTAAGACAGTAAGCAGCAAATACCTATAAAATACAGAAATCCAGGCAACTACTGAAAATAAACAACAACGTACACTTTCCTTTATTTCCCCCCAAATATCTGTCAAGTCAATATCAACGAAAACGGTACTAAATAGCCAAGCGCACACAAAGGTAAGACAACCGGCCAGATTCATAAGGAAATATCTAGACACTGAATGGACGTAAAGCTTCCCCCGCTCGCGAATCATACCTACGACTCAAATGCTGACACATTTATATACAATTACCATAAAGCTTCCCTCGATCGTGAATCATACTTGCGACTCGCGTGCTGACACACTTATGTGTAATAACCATAAAGCTTCCCTCGATCGCGGATCATACCTGCGATTCGAGTGCTAACACACTTATAACGATTTATCATAAAGATTCCCTCGATCGCGAATCATATCTGTGATTCAAGGTGCTGACTCTCATACGTACATATGTATGTACCGACATCTCAATAACTTAGTAGGGCTATACCTGTAACAGGGATTGATCAATTGGGAGTTCAAGTGCAACTTTCCACATTTCCATATCAACTTAAGAGCAATAGGCAGCTCAAAGAACACCCAAAGATACATATAAGGCACATAGAGACATGCGTGTGAGCCCTAAAGCTACCTGACATAGCATGATAGTCGCCACGTACGGACTCTCGTCGCTTTGTACGTGTACGTAGCCCCCAAAAAAATTACACATAACATATATGACACCTATGGGGACAATTCCCTCTTACAAGGTTAGAAAGGAGACTCACCTCGTGTCGAATCTACCCCTCGGACCAAGGATGCGCCCGAACTCGGAACTCTACAACCGAGGACTCGCAACTAGCCAAATATGGTACAATGGTTCAATGCATGATCAAATTAGGGTAATTATCCTATTTATTCAATAATTCAACATTCTTGAAGAATTCCCAAAATCCAACCCCGGGCCCGCACGTTCAATTTCCGAAAATTCTCAGAGGAATTGCTCACCCGAAGCCTAAGGATCGTTAATATACAATTTTTACTTGATTTCATAGCAAATTCACGGATAAATTCTCAAATTATCGAAAGCCCTATGTTACTACCCAATTCTTGATTTTTCACTAATTTAGGTAGTTAATTAAGCTAGTAATCCATGCATGAAGTTAATATTAGAGTAGAATTTACTTAACTTCAATAACCAGGTCGTTTGCCCCTCAAAAATTGTGGAAATCGCCCCAAGGAAGAAGAAGAAGATAAGAAAAATGAATTGAAACCCGTGTATAAAAACACACTGTCTGAACAGTGTTTTCGCACTTGCGGCTCAAGGACCGCACCTGCGGTCTCGCACCTGCGAGCAAAGGGTCGCACTTGCAGAAATGGACTGGGGAGCCTGGGCCCGCACCTGCGGAGTGGAGACCGCACCTGCGGAGTCCGCTCCTGCGGAACTTTGTCCCCACTTGCGAGAATTTGTCCAGACCACTGGGGGTCGCACCAGCGAGGCTCGGACCGCAGAAACGGTCTCGCAACTGCGACTGGCCAACTGCATCTGCGATCACACCAGAACAGGTGCACCAGTAGCTATTTCGGCTGGTTTTTGGCCTCGTGTGGTGTCCGGGAGGCACCTGGGCCCATCGATCCCCCGTCCAAATATACCAACAAGTCCCAATCATAATATGGACTCGCTCGAGCCTTCGGAACACCCAAAACAATGCTCGAACTCAAAATCACACCTCAAAACCCCAAGAACCAAACTTAGGAACTTTAAGTTTTCTAGACTTCGCTAACAACACACCGAACCGACCTATACTACTCGGAATGACACAAAATTTTGCAGGCAAGTTATAAATGACATAACAGAACTATTCACAATCTCAGAATTCCGTTCGGACCTTGATAACACAAAAACACGTCCAAAACCACAATAGGAACTTATGGAACTTCTTATTTCAATATTGGGCGCCGAAACGCTCTCGATTCATCAAAAACCCATTCTGAGCATACGCCAAGGTCCAAAATCATCACACGAAGCTACCGGAACCAACGGAACTCGATTCCGAGGTTGTTTACCCAGAATGTTGACCGAAGTCAAACTTGGCCTTAAAGGCCAACCTTAAGGAACCAATTGTTCCTATAGCATTCTAAACACCTCCGAATCCCGGACCACCAGTCTTCGCAAGTCATAAATCATAAAAAGCCGCTATGGGAAGTTTTATTTAGGGGAACGGGGTCCGATAATGCAAAACGACCGGCCGGGTCGTTACATTCTCCACCTATTAAACAAATGTTCGTCCTCGAACGGGTCTAGAATCATACCTGAAATGCTCAATATGGGCGGATATCTGCCCCGCATGTCCTCCTCGGACTCCCAGGTCGCCTAGTCAACTGGATGGCCCTTCGACTGGACCTTTTCGGCAGAAACTCTCTTGGACCTCAACTGGCGGTCCTGCCTATCAATAATAGCAACTGGCTCCTCCTCGTAGCCCAACCTCTCATCCAACTGAATAGTGCTGAAATCAACCACATGAGAGAAGTCGGCGTGGTACCTCCGGAGCATGGATACATGAAAAACTGGATGAACTCCTGATAAACTGGGAGGCAAGGACAGCTCATAAGAAACCTCCCCAACTCGCCTCAACACCTCGAATGGACCTATAAACCTCAGGCTCAGCTTGCCCTTCTTTCCAAGCCTCATAATACCTTTCATAGGCGAGATTTTCAGTAGGATCCTATCTCCCTCCATAAACGATACATCACGTGCCCTCTGATCCGTGTAACTCTTCTGTCTGGACTGTGCTGTATGGAGCCTCTCTTGAATCAACTTCACCTTCTCCAAGGCATCCCTCACTAGGTCGGTTCCATATAACTTAGCCTCGCCAGGCTCAAACCACCCGATAGGAGAACGACATCGCCGACCATACAAAGCCTCAAATGGTGCAATATCAATGCTGGACTGATAACTATTATTGTAAGCAAACTCAGCCAAAGGCAAGAACTGGTCCCACTGACCTCCAAAGTCAATCACACATGCCCTAAGCATGTCCTCCAATATCTGAACTGTACACTCCGACTGACCATCAATCTGAGGGTGAAATGCTGTGCTGAGGTCTATCTGGGTGCCCATCTCACTATGCAATGCTCTCCAGAAGTGCGAGGTGAACTGAGGACCTCGATCTGATACAATGGACACCGGCACACCATGCAACCAGACTATCTCCCGAATGTAGATCTAGGCCAATCTCTCAGAAGTATAAGTAATAGCTACTGGAATGAAATGCGCCGATTTCGTCAATATATCCATAATGACCAAAACCACGTCAACCTTCCGCAATGTCCGAGGCAACCCAACCACGAAGTCCATAGTGATGCGCTCCCATTTCCACTCAGGAATGGGCATCTGCTGAAGTAGGCCTCATGGCCTCTGGTGCTCATACTTAACCTGTTGGCAATTAAGACACCTAGTCACATACTCCACAATGTCCTTCTTCATCCGCCTCCCCCAGTAATGCTGCTTCAAGTCAATACATCTTCGTAGCACCAGGATGTATAGAATACTGAGAACTGTGTGCCTCCTCTATAATCCTCTCCCTCAGGCCATCAACATTAGGAAAACATAAGCGGCCCCGAAGACTCAAAACACCATCCTCGCCAATAGTAGCTTCCTTGGTCCTACCCTCAACCACTGTCTCCCGAAGCTCTGTTAAGCACGGATCATAGAACTGTCGGGCCTTAATCACCCCCAATAACGAAGACTGAGCAACCAAATTGTGCTAAAAATCGACGAGGCTATGAAATGTCTAACGTCACTAGGCGATTGGCCAAGGACTGAATGTCCAAGGCTAGAGGTCTCTCCTCTGTTGCAATATAAGCCAAGCTACCCATACTCTCTGCCTTCCTGCTCAAAGCATCTGCTACTACATTTGCCTTGCCCAGGTGATAAATAATGGTGATATCATAATCTTTCAACAACTCAAGCCATCTACGCTGCCTCAAATTAAGATCCTTCTGTTTGAACAAGTGCTGCAAGCTACGGTGGTCTATATAAACTCATAGGACACTCCATAAAAGTAGTGCCTCAAAATCTTAAGAGCGTGAACAATCTCCGCCAACTCCAAATCGTGCATAGGTTAATTCTTCTCATGAACCTTCAGCTAGAGTGGAGCATAAGAAATAAATCTCCCCTCCTGCATCAATACACACCCCAAGCCAACTTGTGAAGCATCGCAATATACTATGTACATCCCAAAATCGGAAGGCAATACTAGAACTTGTGCTGAGGTTAATGCCGTCTTGAGCTTCTGAAAGCTTGCCTCACACTCGTCCGACCATCAAAACGGGGCATTCTTCTGAGTCAATCTAGTCAATGGAGCTGCAATAGAAGAGAAAACCTCCACAAATCAGCGATAATAGCGTGCTAGGCCCAAAAAGCTCCTGATCTCTATAGCTGAAATAGGATGCGACCAACTCTGAAATGCCTCGATCTTCTGAGGATCAACCTTTTTACCCTCTCCGGACACGACGTGCCCAAAAAATTCCACGGAATCCAACCAGAACTCACACTTGGAGAACATAGCATATAGCTTCTGTTCTCGCAAAGTCTGGAGCACAACTCTCAAATGCTGCTCGTGCTCCCCCAGGGTACTTGAGTAAACTAAAATGTCATCAATGAAGACAATGATAAAGGAATCAATATACGGTCTGAACACCCTATTCATCAAGTCTATGAATGCTGCTGGGGCATTAGTCAAGATAAAGGACATCACCAGGAACTCATAATGGCCATATCTCGTACGAAAAGCACTGTTCGGAACATCTGAATCCCGAATCCTCAACTGATGATACCCCGATCTCAAATCAATATTAGAAAACACACGAGCACCCTGAAACTAACCAAAAAAATCATCGATGTGCGGCAAAGGATATTGTTCTTTATGGTAACCTTGTTCAACTGGCGGTAACCAATACACATCCGCATAGACGCATCCTTCTTCTTCACAAATAAAACTGGAGTACCCCACGGTGATACACTCGGTCTGATGAACCCCTTAGCTAACAACTCCTCAAGCTGCTCCTTCAACTCCTACAACTCTTTCGGAGCCATACGGTACGGAGGAATGGATATAGGCTGGGTATCTGGAGCTAAATCAATGCAGAAATCAATATCATGGTCTGGAGGCATGCCCGAAAGATCCGAAGGAAATACATCCGCAAACTCTCGAACCACTGGCACTGAATCAATCATCGGAGACTCGGCATTGGTGTCCCGCACATAAGAAAAATAGGCTAGACAACCCTTCTCGACCATATGTCGAGCCTTCAAGAATGAAATAACCTGGTTGGCTGCACTAACTGAGGAACCCTTACACTCCAGCCTAGGCGACTCAGGCATGGCTAAAGTAACTTCCTTGGCATGGAAATCAAGCACGACATGATAAGGAGATAGCCAATCCATGCCTAGAATAACCTCAAAATCAACCATGTCGACAATAAAAGGTCAGCTCCGGTCTCGAACCCACATAAGGTGATCACACAAGACCGATACACCCGGTATACCACCAATGAATTTCCCACAGGAGTGGACACATATATAAGAGATCCCAAGGACTCACGAGAAACATCTAGAAAAGGAGAAAATAGGGCTGAAACATATGAATAAGTGGATCATGGATCAAACAATACTGAAGCCTCTCTACCACATACTGAGATAATACCTGTGATCACGGTGTCTGAGGCCACTGCATCTGATCTAGCCGGAATAACATAGAATCTGGCTAGAGTACCGGAAGACTGGGCTTCACCAGAGTGAACAAGAGCTGCCTGACCTCCCCCTAATTGGCCTCCACCTATAGGACGACCCCTACCGACCTGTCCTCCACCTCTAGGTGGCCGGACTGCTGGTGCTGAACTCATAGGCTGATAACCCTATTGCACTGTCTTGCCCCGAAACCTGGGACAAGCCCTTCTCACATGGCCCAGATCCCCACACTCATAACATCTCAGAGGTGACATATCCTGCTGCCCCGAAGAAGATCCCTGAATGGCCGGAGGGCGATGAGATCCCTCAGGCATAGCACTGAAATAAGGATCGGAGGATCTCGGATGACTGGGATACCCACTATGGGAACTCTAAATGGCTGGAAGATGGTAAGAGCGCTCTGGCATGGCACTGAACTGGGGCCTAACTGGGACACCTCGGGGAGGTGGTGGAGGTGCTGAATATAATGGCCTGCTGGGCTGACTACTGCTATACTGACCCCTGCCCCTAGCTGGGGCGCCTCTGAAATCTCCAGAGAATCTAGCCCTCTTATCCTTCTGACCCTGCTCCCTGCTCCTAAACTGATAACCCTCGATCCTACAAGCAATCTCCACTACGATCTGATAAGGGGTACCCATCTCTACCTCTCGAGCCATGGTAGATCTAATACCTGGATGCAACCCTTCTAAAAACCTCCACACTCTCTCAACATCGGTGGGTAATATCATAAGTGCATGGCGTGACAGCTCTAAAAATCTGGCCTCATAATCTGTGACGGGCATCTGCCCCTGCTCTAACCGCTCAAACTGACCCCGTAGCTCTTCCCTCTCAGAGGGTGGAATATATCTGTCTAAGAACATCTGTGTGAACTTCTCCCAAGTGATAGTAGGAGAATTTGCTGGCCTGCTAAAAATATAAGACTGCCACCACCTGCGAGCTCTGCCCTCTAACTGGAATGTGGTGAAATCCACTCCATGGGACGCTAGGATCCCCATGTTGTGCAGTCTATCCCTACACCTATCAATGAAGTCTTAGGCATTCTCACCTCGCTCATGCTCGAAGGTCGGAGGGCGCAATCGAGTCCATCTGTCTAACATCTTCTGGTGATTGCCATCCGCAGCTGGTCTGGGCTCCGAAGCTGCTACTACATGCTGGGTACCACCCATAAGCAGTGTACCCGGGGTATGATATAATGCTTCTTTCGGTCCTGCGGCCTGGGAAGTAGGGGTCTGGGCTCCTCCTCCCGCCTGGGAAGTGGCAGGATCTGCTGGAAATAAACCAGCCTAGGACACAGTGTCCATAAATCTCATCATACGACCCATGGCTGCCTGGAAGCCTGGCGCCGTCATAAAGTCTACTGCTATGGGATCTGTACGGGGCACCTCATCCTGATCCTCTATAATAGGGTCCTCTGGTGGCAGGATCAGAATGGCTCAGGGACGCCCTCGTCCCCTACCACAGGCCGGTGCCCTCCCTCAGCCTCTACCGCGGCCTCGGATGGCGGGGGTAGCGGCCCTTCCCGAGTCTAGATTATCAGATGCGCGCGTCCTTACCATCTGTGAGAGAATATAAGAATGAATTTAATAAATCATCGACTACACGATAGAATAAGAACAAAGAGAGTTTTCCCAACACCCTATAGCCTCCTGAAGATAACTACAGATGTCTCCGTACCAATCCGCAAGACTCTACTGGGTTTGCCCATGACTCGTGAGACTTACGTGAATCATACATGTGACTCGAGTGCTGACACACTTATGTATAATTACCATAAAGCTCCCCTCGATCGCAAAGCATACCTACGATTCGAGTGCTGACACACTTATACCAATTTATCATAAAGCTTCCCTCAATCGCGAATCATATATGCGATTCGAGTGCTGACTCTCATACGTACATATGTATATACCGACATCTCAATAACTTAGTAGGGCTATACCTGTAACAGGGATTGATCAAGTAGGCGTTCAAGTGCAACTTTCCACATTTCCATATCAACTTAAAAGCAATAGGCAGCTCAAAGAACACCCAAAGATACATATAAGGCACATAGAGACATGCGTGTGACCCCTAAAGCTACCCGACATAGCATGATAGTCGCCACGTACAGACTCTCATCGCTTTGTACGTGCAAGTAGCCCCCAAAACAATTACACACATCATATATGACACCTACGGGGACAATTCCCTCTTACAAGGTTAGAAAGGAGACTCACCTCGTGTCGAATCTACCCCTCGAACCAAGGATACACCCGAACTCCGAACTCTACACCCGAGGACTCGAAACTAGCCAAATATGGTACAATGATATCAATGCGTGCTCAAAGTAGGGTAATTATCCTATTTATTCAATAAGTCAACATTCTTGAAGATTTCCCAAAATCCAACCCCGGGCCCACACATTCAATTTCTGAAAATTCTCAGTGGAATCGCTCACCGAAGCCTAAGGATCGTTAATATATGATTTTACTTGATTTCATAGCAAATTCATGGGTAAATTCTCAAATTATCGAAAGACCTAGGTTACTACCCAATTCTTGAATTTTCACTAATTTAGGTAGTTAATTAAGCTAGTAATCCATGCATGAAGTTAATATTAGATTAGAATTTACTTACCTTCAATAACCAGGTTGTTTGCCCCTCAAAAATTGTGAAAATATCCCCAAGGAAGAAGAAGAAGAAGATGAGAAAAATGAATTGAAAGTCGTGTATAAAAACACACTGTCTGAACAGTGTTTTCGCATCTGCGGCTCGAGGACCACACCTGTGAGCAAAGGCCCGCACCTGCAGAAATGGACTGGGGAGCTTGGGCTCGCACCTGCGGAGTCGAGACCGCTCCTGCGGAACTTTGTCCCCACCTGCGAGAATTTGGCCAGACCACTGGGGGTCGCACCTGCGAGGCTGGGACCGCAGGAATGGTCCCGCATTTGCGACTGGTCAACCTCACTTGCGGTCACACCAGAACAGGTGAACCATCAGCTATTTCAGGTGGATTTTGGCGTTGTGTGGTGTCCGGGAGGCACCTGGGCCCACCCGAGCCCCCGTCCAAATATACCAACAAGTCCTAAATCATAATATGGACTCGCTCGAGCCTTCAAAAAACCCAAAACAACGCTAAAACTCAAAATCAAACCTCAAAACCCTAAGAACCAAACTTAGGAACTTTAAGTTTTCTAGAGTTCGCTAACAACGCGCCGAACCGATCTATACTACTCGGAATGACACCAAATTTTGCAGGCAAGTCATAAATGACATAACAAAAAGGTCTCAGAATTCCATTCGGACCTCGATAACAGAAAAACACGTCCAGAACCACAATAGGAACTTAAGGAGCTTCTTATTTCAATATTAGGCACCGAAACGCTCCCGGGTCATCAGAAACCCATTACGAGCATACACCCAGGTCCAAACTCATCTCACGAAGCTACCAAAATCGACGAAACTTGATTCCGTGGTTGTTTACCCAGAATATTGACCGATGTCAAACTTGGCCTTAAAGGCCAACTTTAAGGAACCAATTGTTTCTATAACACTCTAAACACCTCCGAATCCCGGACCAGCAGTCCCCGCAAGTCATAAATCATAAAAATCCTCAATGGGAAGTTTCATTTAGGGGAACAAGGTCCGATAACGCAAAACAACCGGTCGGGTCGTTACACGATCAATTCTAGGATATTTCTTAGACTTGTATTTGTAACGACCATTTCGGTAATTTTGAGAGTTAGAGCTCTGATACCCTGTTAACTACTTCCCCCATATCTATTCCTGCCATTGTGTCTTGCCGGGAGGGTTCGTTTTAGTTTCCAAAGTGAATTGAGACACTTAGTCTCTTAATTGGAAGATTAAGTTGTAAAAGTCTACTAGACATTGACTTGTGTGTAAACAAACTCAGATTTAATTTTTGATGGTTCCGTTAGCTCCGTTAGATTATTTTGGACTTAGGAGCTCATCCGGAATGTGATTTGGAGGTCCGTAGCAGAATTAGGCTTGAAGTGGTGAAAGCTGGAATTTTGATAGTTTTGGTCAGTAGTGGGAATTTTGATATCAGGCTTAGAATGGGATTCAAGAAGTTGCGAGTAGGTTCGTAGTGTCATTTTTGACTTGTGTGTAAATTTTGAGGTCATTCGGACGAGATTTGATATGTTTTGACTTCGTTTGTAGAATTTAGAAGTTTCAAAGTTCATTAGGCGAATTTGTGTGTAATTAAAGTTTTTGATGTTTTATGAAGGCTCGAGTAAGTTTGTATGGTGTTTTAGGATTGTTTTGTATGCTTGGTTGAGGTTTCGGGGGCCTTGGGTGAGTTTCAAGTGCTTAACGGGTGAAAACTTGGAGTTAGAGGAATTTTTGATGTGCTGGTTTCTGGTGTTTTCGCACCTGCAGTGAGGAGTCCGCAGGTGCGGCCTTGCAGAAGCGAGGCTGGGATCGTAGATGTACTGTTTGACCTGGGAATCAGTGGTCGCAGATGCGACGAGGGAGCCGCAGGGGTGGAGCTGCATCTGCGGAAGGGTAGTCGCAGATGCGAAAGTGAGAAGGATCCAAGGTTACGTGGAAGCGGACGAGTAGCCGCAGAAGTGCATCCGCAGATGCGGACATAGGCACGCAGATACAAACTCTAGAGTTTTAATGAAAACTTGCAGGTTCGGAGTCCTAGCCGTAGAAGCGGCACAACAGGTGAGATGATGAGGTCGCATGAGCGGAATCGCTGGGCAGAAAAGTGGATATTTCGAGGGTTTGATCTCATTTTCATTTTTGGACTTGGAGAGCTCGAATTTGGCAAAATTTTGAAGGATTTTCAGATGACATTATTGGGTAACGATTCCTAACTCGATTTTGATTACATTCCATAAATCTATTGTTGTATTCTTCATTAATTTAGGGATTTGAGTGAGAAAGTTGGGAAATGGGGAAAAAGGTTCTCCAAATGAAATTCTGAGTTTTGAGTGGGATTTAGGCGCCGGATTCAGATAATTTTTGTACGAGTGAATGGGAGTTCTTATTCGGTAACTTTTATTCGATTCCGAGACGTGGGCTCGGGGGGACGTTTTGAGCGATTTTCCAATTTCTTGCTTTAATCTTGATTCCGTTTGATAGATTAATTTATTGTAATTATATTTATGTTATGTAATTGGTTTTGGCTAGATTTAGGCCATTCAGAGTCGGATATTCGTGGAAAGGGCATTGTTTCAGATTTGTTTGAGCTTGGTTCGAGGTAAGTGGCTTGCCTAATCTTGTGTGGAGGAACTCCCCTTAGGATTGGTACTATTGTTGATATACGAGCACCGTGTACGTGAGGTGACGAGTACGTGAACGGGATAATTGTTGTAAAAACCCGATTTTCACTAAATAGTAACCTTTTCCTTCCTCTTATTTGAACTTATTAGCATGTACGGTATCCTGTTACACTAAGAAAGCATGTCTACATGCCTTAACTGTTTACTTGAACTTTGTGTAGCATGTTTAGAGGTTTTACCTATTTTCCTTAACACGTACTTAGGATTAATTGTTAGACTTCAGATCGTAGATATTGAATTCTATTGTTTGGCTGCATATTTACTTTGGGACTATGTGTCATGCCCGAAAGCCGAGGGACGAGACCGGTCAAGCTGACCTAGATTGCCCTTCCTACCTAACGCGTTCCCCCGTATATACAATACACCATATTCCATATGAAATAGGAACTTAGGATTTAAGCGTGGATTTACAAACTTAAGTTCATTTCTCTTTTAGCATTTCAACAGTTGATTCCCAAAAACATACACAATACATACATAACTTTCCAATACGGACCACGATTCCGAATACGTATAGTTACTACCCAAATTACATATATACACCCACATCTTGTCTACAGAGCCTCTACGAATACTAGGAGTTTACACAATACTTGCCATCAACAAGGCCCCAACTATACCTTACAATACATAACAGACTCAAAAGAGATGGCATGAATTACACACGGTCCCGGGAGGAAGTGGGGCTCTCCAGTACTGCTGAAAGATGAGGAGGAGGCACCACTAATGGCAAGCTGAGCTACCTACTATGGACCCACCTACATCCATATAAAAGATGTAGCGGCCCCAGAAAAAAGGACGTTAGCACTATGGAATAGTACTAGTATGTATGAGCAAACTTTACTCAAAGTAAAATCAAGAGATGCACAGATAGAAAACAGTTAAAGGAACCAACACATAGTGCACAGTGATACATAAACAAATACAATTGAAAGCCTCATAGATTCTTATTTCAACACAATCAAATTTCATCTTTATTACATTCTGTTGTGGCGTGCAACCTGATCCCACCGTACAGTTTACACTCCACCCTTATTACTTCGTGTTGCGGCGTGCAACCCGATCCCACCGTACAATTTACACTCCACCCTTGTTACCTCTCCACCTTTATTACTTCGTGTTGCATCGTGCAACCCGATCCCACCGGACCACCACATTTCATTGAAAACAATAACAACCCACAATTCATTCACAGGGTTTCATATCATCAAGAGTACAATTTCATAACACCCAACCAATAATGTGTTCACAATAGTCTTTATCATCCATTAATTCAACCACAAAGATACTTATAAACAAGAATATAAATTCATTACAACCAACAGTCCATATGAAGTTAAGCCACAATAAACCTTGCCAACAATGAGTCATATACGATTTCCATGGTCATTTAGTTCAGTTAGATCAATTCACAACTCCTTTTCATCACTTGTTACTGTCACGCCCCAAAACGGAGGGACGAGACCGGCTCCTAACCAGGTGAACCCCGTCAAGCAGACCTAGATTTCCCTTCCTACACAACGCGTTCCCCCGTATATACAATGCACCATATTCCATATGAAACAGCAACTTAGGATTTACGCGTGGATTTACAAACTTAAGTTCATTTCTCTTTTATCATTTCAATAGTTGATTCCCAAAAACATAACAATACATACATAACTTTCCAATACGGACCACGATTCCGAATACGTATAGTTACTACCCAAAATATATATATACAATCACATCTTGTCTACGGAGCCTCTACGAATACTAGGAATTTATATAATACTTGCCTGCAACAAGGCCTCGACTATACCTTACAATACATAACAAACTGAAAAGAGATGGCCTGAATACACACGGGCCCGGGAGGAAGTGGGGCTCACCAGTACTGTTGAAAGATGAGGAGGAGGCACCACTAACGGCAAGCTGAGCTACCTGCTATGGACCCACCTACAGCCATATAAAAGATGTAGCGCCCCCAGAAAAAGGGACGTTAGTACTGTGGAATAGTACTAGTATGTATGAGCAAACTTTACTCAAAGTAAAATCAAGAGATGCACAAATAAAAAGCAGTTAAAGGGACCAACACATAGTGCACAGTGATACAAAAACAAATACAATTAAGAGCCTCACAAATTCTTATTTCAACAAAATCACATTTCAGCTTTATTACATTCTGTTGCGGCGTGCAACCCGATACCACCGTACAATTTACAATCCACCCTTGATACCTCTCCACCCTTATTACTTCGTGTTGCGGCGTGCAACCCGATCCCGCCATACAATTTAAACTCCATCCTTGTTACCTCTCCACCCTTATTACTTCGTGTTGCGGCGTGCAACCCGATCCCACCGGACCATCACATTTCATGGCAAACAATAACAGCCCACAATTCAATCTCAGGGTTTCATATCATTACGAGTACAATTTCATAACACCCAACCCATCATGTGTTCACAATATTCTTTATCATCTATTAATTCAACCACACAGATGCTCATCAAAAAGAATTAAATTCATTACAACCAACAATCCATGTGAAGTTAAGCCATAATAAACCTTTCCAACAATGAGTCATATATAATCTTTCCATGGTCATTTAGTTCAATTAGATCAATTCACAACTCCCTTTCATCACTTGTTACACAACCCTTATCACCTAGATACATTTACCCATTTGATTTCGGTACCATTCATTCATACCAACATACTCAAGCATTTAACGAACCTTGCACATGATAGAGTAATCACATAGAAGTCACCTTTCACAATTTCAATTATCACGATAGTCGACTAAGAAAAATCAGAGAATGAAATCTCACACCTTAACACAACCGGACAAACAATTCACATATACTCAGCAAGAAACTCATACCTAATGTTCGGACACCAACAAGGTGATTCTATGAAGATTAAAGTTTGCCATACATACCTCGAGTCGTCCCCTTTTTAATTTCTATCACAATTCACCGGACCGTATAGCACCATCAATGTATTCCACAATGTGACATATTTCACTTATAATTAGGAATCTTGTACTCAATTGAGCATTTTATCAAACACTATGTGACCCCTTCAACTACTAACCCCTTTTTGAGAATAATTACCCAAACTAGTTTTTCCCTTTATTAGATTACGGGGTTAACTCACATGCATGCAAGATTTCAACTTTTTATTTTCAAGAACCAACCTATGTGTGTTTTATTATTACCCAAAATTTGAGAAATTGGGAAAATAGGGTGAAGACTTACCTCTTTTAGTGAAGAAGATGACAATGACTCGATAATTTCCGGGCTTGAGTGATTTTGGAAAATCAAATTGGATGATGTTGAAACCTTCTCTCTCAAGAAATCTCTTTTTCTCTCTCTATTTTTAGTAAGAAAATCGTTAAAAATGAAGGGATGGGGTCTTTTATAAAATAGGGGGTCGGGTTTTAAATTTAGAAAATAGGAGCCCCGACAAAGAGATGCGGTCAGGAAAGCGATCGCATTCCTTCTATACAGTCCGTATTCCTGTCGCATAGTTGGCCTTCAAATGGGACAAAATGGGAACCACACTGCCCAGGTATGCGACCATTATGCGGTCTGCATACCTGTTATGCGATCGCATAGTGCATCGCATAACCTCCCTCGCAAAAATCATGGGGCAAGAATGCGACAACTATGCGGTCCGCATACCCAAAACACGATCGCATTTTTGGCCGCATAGTTGTCCTCAATTTGGACAGTAGCCTGTCCATGTATGCGACCATTATGCAGTCCGCATACTTGTTATGTGATCACATAGTGCGTCGCATAACGCGCGATTTCTAGAAAATTTAATCTTTAATGTTCTGGTATACTTTTTACTAAAAATATGACCATTTTAAGAATTTCTACAGATATAACAGCACAGGGACCTATTCAGGCATTATTTTAGACATAGAAATTTTACGGGACTTTACATCCTCCCCCACTTAAAATCATTCGTCCTCGAATGAGGATCGCGAAATCATTTGGTTTTGAAGAAACAATATGCCAACCCCCAATGTTTACTAACTCCGCTATTTTCTGAAAATTTCGCCAGAGTTTCCTCTGTAATTAGGCCTATCAACCTGTCAGAGAGCGCAAGAAACACATGTTCTTAACCAATTCCATACATAATTAGTTATTTCATGGGCTTGCACATAATTTGGTCGCCTCGACAAGTCCCATATAATTCAGTTACTTCAACATGCCATATACACTTCAATTAATCCTTATGAATCTACACTTCAATTAATCATTTAAGCATCACATGAGTTTCACCTAATTTCATTTACTCCACGAGGTTGCACATTACTCAAATAGTCACAACACACACAATTATGGAACGACTTGAGAAGTTACAATAGTAGAGCAATTAGCGGAAAATAGGGTTCTTTTGCACAAAACTGAACATAACATATAATTCTTAGAGATGATAGTTCGCACGATCAATACTAGACTTATTCAAACAAATATGGGTATTTTTCTTTCATTTCATTTTCTGCTTCCCACGTGGCTTCCTCAACTTGCTGACTTCGCCACAACACTTTAACTGAAGCAATTTCTTTGTTCCTCAATCTACGGACTTGCCTATCAAGAATAGAAACCGGAACCTTTTCACACGGTAATTCTTAATTAACCTCAATAGTCTCAAATGGCACGATCGCTGATGGTTCTCCAACCACTTTCTTCAACATAGACACATGGAACACCGGGTGCACTAATGACATCTCAGGGGGCAATTCCAGCCTATAAGCCACCTGTCCTATCCTTTGAGCAATCCTATATGGCCCGACATACCTTGGGCTCAATTTCCCTTTTTTCCCAAACCACATTACTCCCTTCATGGGAGACACCTTCAAGAATACCCAATCATCTACTTGGAACTCCAAATCTCTTCGACGAACGTCCGCATAGGATTTCTGACGACTCTGAGCAGTTTTCATCCTCTCCTGAATGACTCTAACTTTTTCCATAGCTTGGTGCATAAGGTATGGTCCTAACAATTCCGCCTCGCCAACCTCGAACCATCCAATCAGAGACCTACACCTCCCTCCGTACAATGCCTCAAATGGGGCCATATGAATACTAGCATGGAAACTGTTATTATAAGCAAATTCTATAAGCGGCAAATGTTCATCCCAGCTACCCTTGAAATCTAATACACAAGCCTGCAACATATCTTCAAGCGTCTGAATAGTCCGCTCTGCTTGCCCATCAGTTTGTAAATGGAATGCTGTGCTGAGATTTACCTGAGTACCCAAACCTTGCTGACATTTTTTTTCCAAAAGTTAGCTATGAACTGGGCCCCTCGATCCGACATAATAGAAACAAGAGTTCCATGGAGTCTGACTATTTCTTTGATATACAACTGAGCATACTGTTCTTCAGTATCAGTGGACTTGACTGGCAAGAAGTGAGCTGATTTCGTGAGCCTATCCACTATTACCCAAAAAGAGTCGAACCTATGGGGAGTGCGAGTTAACCCCACCACGAAGTCCATATTTATTGTCTCCCATTTTCACATTAGTATTTCCATAAGCTGCGTCAACCCACCGGGCCTTTGATGCTCGGCCTTCACTTGCTGACAATTTGAACACTTAGCCACAAAGTCCGCCACAACCCTCTTCATACCTTTCCACCAATAAATTTCCTTGAGATATTGATACATTTTCGTAGAACCTAGGTGTACGGAATATCTGGAATTATGAGGCTCTACCATCACCCTTTCCCGGAGATCATCCACATCTGGAACACATAACCTCTCTTGACACCGCAGGACACCGTCATAATTGACGAGTGAGAATGCTGAAGTCTTGTGATTCATTCTCTCAATTGTGCCAAAGCTGGATCCCTGAATTGCTTTCCCTTGACTTCTGCTACAAGCGAATACTCCGCTCCATTACACACAACGCCATTCCCCTAATCTGAGGCCGAAAGACAGACCCCCATACTGGCCAACTGATAAACTTCCCGAGCCAAAAGCCTCTGACCGGCTTCCAAATGTGCCAAGCTACCCATGGATTTCCGACTAAGAGCGTCGGCTTCCACATCCGTCTTCCCTGGATGGTACAAAATATTCATATCATAGTCCTTGAGCAATTCTAACAACTTCCACTGCCTTAAGTTCAACGCCTTCTGCTTGAATAAATACTGAAGACTCTTGTGGCCTGTGAACACGTCCACATGGACCCCATAAAGATAATGCCGCCATATTTTTAATGAAAACACAACCGCCGCGAGCTACAAATCATGCGTCGAATAATTCTTCTCGTGATTCTTGAGCTGTCTTGAAGCATACGCTATCACCTTCCTGCACTGCATCAACACACACCCCAAACCAATCCTTGAAGCATCACAATAAACCATAAATCCCTCTGATCCTTCTGGCAAGGTCAACACTGGCGCCGAAGTCAATCTCAATTTCAATTCCTGGAAACTCTTTTCAGAAGCATTGGACCATTGGAACTTAACTATTTTCTACGTCAGCTTAGTCAATGGGGAGGTGAGAGTAGAGAATCCCTCCACAAACCTTCGGTAATACTCTCTATCGGGGTTGTTGGCCTACGCCAATCCTTCACCGCTGAAATCTTTTGGGGATCAACCCGAATCCCTTCCCTGGAAACAACATGGCTCAAAAAGGTGATCGATTCTAGCCAAAACTTACATTTTGAAAACTTTGCATACAATTGGTGTCGATGAAGAGTCTGCAGAATTGCCCTGAGGTGATTAGCATGATCCTCCTGACTCCGCGAATAAACAATAATATCGTCAATGAAGACAATCACAAAAGAGTCGAGAAACGGTTTGAAAACTCGATTCATAAGATCCATAA
This sequence comes from Nicotiana knightiana, assembly GCA_005239525.1. Taxonomy (NCBI): domain Eukaryota; kingdom Viridiplantae; phylum Streptophyta; class Magnoliopsida; order Solanales; family Solanaceae; genus Nicotiana; species Nicotiana knightiana. Next base: position 28,635 of record ML401925.1, read on the forward strand.
AAGCTGGTGGGGTGTTGGTTAGCCCAAAATAGATTACCAGAAATTCAAAGTGCCCATATCGAGTCCTGAAGGCAGTCTTAGGAATATCCTGCTCCCTGATCTTTAACTGGTGATACCCAGACCGCAAATCAATCTTTGAGAAGAACTTAGCACCTTGCAATTTGTCAAACAAATCATCTATCCGAGGTAATGGGTATTTATTCTTGATGGTGACATTGTTGTGCTGCCGATAATCAATATACATACAAAGCGATCCATCCTTCTTTCTAACAAAAAGAATCTATGCGCCCCAAGGCGACACACTAGGCCGAATGAAACCCTTTTTAATAGACCTTTCAACTGCTCCTTCAACTCCCTTAGTTCTGCTGGCGCCATCCTGTAAGGTGGAATAGATATTGGCTGCGTATCTGGAAATACATCAATCCTGAAATTGATCTCTCTATCTGGAGGAATCCCAGGATGCTCGTCCGGAAATACTTCAAGAAATTCATTCACAACAGACACCGATTCTAGAGCAGGCACCTCTGAAGTGGTGTCCGCAACCCAAACCAAATGGTAGATGAACCCTTTTCTGATCATCTTTGAGGCTTTAAGGTAGGAAAGAAATCTACCTCTTGGCACAACATTATTTCCCTCTCACTCGATAACTGATTCATTAGGAAACTCAAGCCTCATAATCCTGGTTTGTCAGTCGAGTTTAGCAAATCACGAATAGAGCCAATCCATCCCCATAATTACATCAAAATCTACCATTTTTAACTCAATAAGATCGGCCGTGGTATCCCGACCACGCACCGTGACAACACAATTCCTATAGACTTGCATGGTCATAATGGAATCACTAACCGGAGTCGACATAAAGAACGACTCGTGAAACTGTTCGGGTTCTATCCCAAAACTTGAAGCAATAAATGGAGTAACATATGACAAAGAAAACTCGGGATAAATAAGAGCATAACATCATGTGACTGAACGGTCAGAATACCTGTGACAACATCTTGAGAAGCCTCGACGCTCTGTCGACCACTCAAAGCATAAAACTAGCTAGGTCCCCCTTGACCCCGCGCTCTACCCCTAGCTTCTCCGTTCCCTACTGGTGCTGGAGGGCGTGCTGAAGACGTAGCGGCTGATGAACTGGAGGGCTGAGCAGCACCCTTACCTGTGCCCTGACTGGGCACACGACAATATCGCTAAACATGGCCCCTCACTCCGCATCTATGGCATACCAGAATATCCAAGTAACAAGGCTTAGTATGAAATCTCCCACACTTAGGGCATGGGACCCTACGCTGCTGCTGGACCCTCCCACCTGAACGACCCGATTGATGGAACCTCCTACTATCTGAGCTGGGTCCAAAATGACCTCCCTACTGATAACTATGCCCCGATGGCGGCGCAATGGTTGAGGACTGAGCATATGACTGAGATGGTCCTGATTATCCTCTCCCAAGGGCTGATCTCACACCTCCAACAAAGCTCCCAGGGTTGCCCGCTGACCGGGCCCTACTACTATTCTCTCTCTCCATCTTTATCTTAAATTTTTGAGCCTCTATAGCTTGGGATAATCCCACTATTTTCCAATAGTTCATATCTGAATGCAACGCAGCTGTAGCAGCTTAATTAATAACCAAGGGACAAAGGCCTTGAACAAACCGACAAACTCTAGCCTCCATAGTAGACACCATGTGAACAACATATTTGGACAAGCGCACAACGTCCATATGATACTCCCACACACTCATGTTGCCCTGATTGGGGGCCTCAAACTCTATAGCACGGGCTGCCGTAATCTTGGTAGGCAAGAAGTTATCCATAAAGGCATCCACAAACTCCTCCCACCTCGTTGGAAGGCTCCACTCACCACAGGAACTCTCCCAAATTTTAAACCACAAATATGCCGCTCCTTCAGACAATAGGAAGCCAACTTAACTGCCTCTGTCTCAGTAGCCATCATAACTCAGAGGGTTTTGTACATCTCAAAAATAAACTCCTAAGGGTCGGCCTCCGATTCGGTGCCTGGGAACTCTGGAGGGGCTAATCGCAGAAACTGGTTGACCCTAGAACCCGAAGAATCCCCTTGCTCGCTAGAGGATGCAGGGGCAGCATGTGATCTTTGGGCCTGGGAAGACACCAGCTGAGTCAACATTTGAATAGCTCCCCTGAGGTCCCCATCAGAAATACCGGGACCGGAAGCTCGAACTGAAGAAGGATTAGGAACATCAGTGGGAGGGACTGTAGCACCCTCCGATGGAACATGAATAGGAATATCCTGGCCTGGGATGGAATAGTCAGGCAGATTTAGTGTCAGGGAATCATTCTCACCTGCACCATTAGATAAAGAATTCACAGCCACTCCTTGGGTGGCATCAGCCTCTGTCGAGCTCTCTTCTTGGGTGCCATTTACTGAAAATTAGAACAAGGCACGAGTTAGGGATAGACAACCTCACCTTCCACCACATCGCACAATATAGAATAGCAATAAAAGGGTACTTTCCTAAATGTCCATGCAACTCTCTAATTATAGATGTGGTCGACAACACACCGATAAGAAGGGCTCTATTAGACACGGCTCTGAGACATCCTAGGACACTTTTAAAACCTTAGGCTCTGATACCAAGTTTGTCACACCCCAAAACCGAGGGACGAGACCGACGCCTAACCAGGTGAACCCGGTCAAGCGAACCTGGATTGCCCTTCCTACCCAACGCGTTCCCCTGTCTATACAATGTACCATATTCTATATGAAATAGCAACTTAGGATTTAAGCGTGGATTTACAAACTTAAGTTCATTTCTCTTTTAGAATTTCAACAGTTGATTCCCAAAAACTTACACAATACTACATAAATTTCCAATACAGACCACGATTCTGAATACGTACAGTTACTACCCAAAATACATGTATACACCCACATCTTTTGTACGGAGCCTCTCCGAATACTAGGAGTTTAAACAATACTTGCCGGCAACAACTCCCCGGCTGTACCTTACAATACATAACAGACTCAAACGAGATGGCATGAATTACACACGACCCCGGGAGGAATGGGGCTCACCAGTAATGCTAACGGCGAGCTGAGCTACCTGCTATTGACCCACCTACATCCATATATGTAGTGCCCCCGTCAAAAGGGACGTTAGTACTGTGGAATAGTACTAGTATGTATGAGCAAACTTTACTCAAAGTAAAATCAAGAGATGCACAGATAGAAAGTAATTAAAGGAACCAACACATAGTGCACAGTACAGAAACAAATACAATTGAGAGCCTCATAGATTCTTATTTCAACACAATCACATTTAAGCTTTATTACATTCTGTTGCGCCATGCAACCCGATCCCACCGTACAATTTACACTCCACCCTTGTTACCTCTCCACCCTTATTACTTTGTGTTGCAGCGTGCAACCCGATCCCACCGTACAATTTACACTTCACCCTTGTGACCTCTCTACCCTTATTACTTCATGTTGCGGCGTGCAAACCGATCCCACCGGACCATCACATTTCATGGAAAACAATAACTGTCCACAATTCAATCAGAAGGTTTCATATCATCAGAGTACAATGTCATAATACCCAACCAATCATGTGTTCACAATAGTCTTTATCATCTATTAATTCAACCACAAAGATGCTCATCAACAAGAATATAAATTCATTACAACCATCAATCCATATGAAGTTAAGCCACAATAATATTTGCCAACAATGATTCATATACGATATTTCCATGGTCATTTAGTTCAATTAGTTCAATTCACAAGTCCCTTTCATCACTTGTTACACAAACTTTATCACTTAGATACATTTACACATTTGACTTCGTTACCATTCTTTCATACCAATATACTCAAGCATTTAATGAACCTTGCACATGATAGAGTAATCACATAGAAGGAACCTTTCATAATTTCAATTATCACGATAGTCGACTTAGAAATATCAGATAATGAAATCTCACACCTCAAAACAACCGGATAATCAATTTACATATACTCAGCAAGAAACTCATACCGAATGTTCGGACACCAACAACGTGACTCTACGAAGATTAAAGTTAGCCATACATACCTCGAGTCGTCCCCTTTTTAATTTCTATCACAATTCACCGGACTGTCTAGCACCATCAATCTATTCCACAATGTGACATATTTCACTTACAATTAGGAATATTGTACTCAATTGAGCATTTTATCAAACACTATGTGACCCCTTAGACTACTAACCTCCTTTTGAAAATAATTACCTAAACTTGTTTTTCCCTTTAATAGATTACGGGGTTTAACTCACATGCATGCAAGATTTACTTGGGACTACGGAAAGGTATTCCGGGAGATCCCCCTGTACTGCATATTTACTTTGGGACTACGGTATGATATTTCGGGAGATCCCCCTGTACTGCATATGTACTTGGGACTACGAAATAGTATTCTGGGAGATCCCCCTATCTTGCATATTTACTTTGGGACTATTGAACGGTATTCCGAGAGATCCTCTGTACATATACGTTTGACTACGGGACGGTATCTCCGGAGATTCCCTGTTGATTTGCTGTGTATTGAGCTGTGTGTTTTCATGAACTCTTCCCTGTTACTTTTCAATTTTATCTTCTGCCATATTTTATTTTTGCTTTGCTTTATATATATATATATATATATATATATATATATATATATATATATATCAGTAGGGCCCTGACTTGACCTCATCACTACTCGACCGATGTTGGGCTTGGTACTTAGTGGGTACCATTGTGGTGTACTCACGGCCTTCCTGCACATGTTTTTCATGTGCAGATCTAGGTACATCTTATCTGCCTCATCATTAGTGCAGCGACATCAGCTTACTGGAGACTTCAAGATACATCTGCACGCGCCCGCATATCCTAGGAGTCCCCCTCTATCCCTTATACTGTTTTTCCTCATTTATTTATTTAGACATTATGTATAGAAGACAGTTAGATAAATTCATAGAGCTTGTGACTCTTGATTACCAGGTTTTGGGAGTGCCGTGTATAAACGAGTGCTGGTTTGCTTGTACATGCCGAGCGGCATCCTTATTAGTATATTAAAGTTATTGAAGCTAGTTGTAAATAAATGCTTTATTTACGTTATTTCGATATTATTAGTCTTACCTAGTCGTAGCAACTAGGTGCCATCAAGACGTCTTACGGAGGGGGAAATGGGTCGTAATAAGTTGGTATCATAGCTCTAGGTTCATAGGTATCGTGAGTCACAAGCCTTTTTATTAGAGTCTTGTGGATCGGTATGGAGACGTCTGTACTTATCTTCAGGAGGCTATGGAACTGTTAAGAACAATCATATTTCTTTGATTTCCTTGTCGTGGAGTTATTGACATCAAATTCTAAAATTCTCTATTCCATTCTTTCTCACAGATGGTGAGGATCCGTATCGGGAGATCCGATGATCAGGAACTCGAGCTCCCTGCCAGAGACACCAAAGGTCGGGGATGGGGTAGAGGATTACCACGCGGTTCAGCCAGAGCACCTGCGCGAGCTGCGACAGAGGAGCCCCTAGAAACTGCAGATGGAGGACAGACACCAGAGGTTCCTATTGTTGCTCCAGCCCTCCGGGAGACTCTAGCCTAGTGCATGAGCATGTTCAGCACTTCAGCTCAGGATGGATTAATCCCGATAGCTCCCGCCATATCTCAGGCCGGGGGAGGGGCACATACTCCTGCAGCCCGCACTCTTGAGCTGAGGGTCCAGTTTGATCAGGCCCCAGAGTTTATTCTTATGCCACCAGTGGCTCCGGTTCAACATGAGACCAGGGTAGCTTCTTCTAAGATAGAGCAACTTAGACTTGAGAGGTACAAGAAGTACCACGCACTCACTTACAGCGGATTAGCTTCAGAGGATGCTCAAAGTTTTCTAGTGGAGTGTCATTGTATTCTCCGCACTATGGGCATAAGGGAGATGAGTGGGGTTTCTTTCACCGCTTTCTAGCTGAGAGGAGAAACCTATCAGTGGTGGCATGCCTATGAGCTGAGTAGTCTGAACGATACAGCCTCACTCACTTGGACTCAGTTTTCAGATATGTTTTTGTGTGAGTATGTACCTTAGAGCCTCAGGCATGCTTGGTGTGCGTAGTTTGAGCTGTTGCGCCAGGGTTTTATGAATGTGTCGGAGTATGCAGTCCATTTCAGTGAGTTGGCTTGACATGCACCAGCCTTGGTTTCCACCGTTAAGGAGAGGGTTCATCGCTTTATTGAGGGAGTCCATCGTAATATCAGGACCAATATGGCAGGGAGTTAGAGATGCATATCTATTATCAGAAGGTCGTGAGTATTTCAAGGAGAGTGGAGGGATGCTTGCCCGGGACAGAGAGGGGAGAGAGGCCAAGAGGTCTCGAGAGATTGGTTATTATTCTGGAGCTTGTGCCCCAGCATCTCACCATGGTAAGTGTTATGTGAGTGGCCCTGTTACTTTAGCTCTTCCAGCAACCAGCGTCTTTCTATCCCCTTCTAGGCCTCAGGAGCTATATTATGCGCCGCCAGTATTGTCACACCCCGAACCTAGGGGACGAGATAGGCACCCGGTACCTTACTCGACGGAGTACCAATGTAATGTATCATTCTTATTACACCATTATATACATGTGACATATGGGCCTAATAGGCCAACATAATAATTTATAAACTCAAAACATAGGCCGACAAGGCCGTACAATCTTCCACGTATATGAAATATGTATACAAGCCTCTAAGAGTACATAAATGTCATAAAGGTCGGGATAGTGTCCCTCCATACCAAACAATACTGGTCTAAATCATGCTAATGAAACAAGCGACTCTGAAGAAAATGGAGCGCACCAACATCTTCCGTTGAGCTGATAGCCTACTTGGAGGGCTCTCGACCCGTCTATCAGGACCTGCGGGCATGAAATGCAGCGTCCCCAGGCAAAAGGGACGTCAGTACGAATAATGTACTGAGTATGTAAGGCACATTAATAAGTACATAAGAGACATGGAAGAAATATAGAGCACATGACTCAACCTGTAAGCCTGAATAGCTTTGTAAATCATAAATTACTTTTAGCATCATGCATATGCATATAAATGTCATGTCGTGCATAGGTACATGTTTCACAACATCATCAGCCTCTGAGAGAATCCCATCATATCATATCGGCCATTGTGGGTAAAATCATTATTCGTATACCAGCTGATCAGGTGGTGGTGCGTATATAACGCCATAACCTTTCCCATATACCAGATACATATATATACATACATATATACGCGTATATAATGCCTTTTGAATATACATACATATATACGCATATATAACACCGTTTGAAACATATTTCAGCCACTGTGGGCAACATCATCATCATATACCAGCTGATCAGGTGGTGGTGCGTATATAACGCAGTAACCTTTTCCCTTATTCCATATACATATATTTACATATATACACATATATAACGCCATCTGGTCATGGGTCAATGGACATGAATGCAATGCATGAAAAGTACGTTAATAAAATCTTTCGAAGCTTCATAAGGCCATTTTGCCTTTGAGTAATATCGTAAAGTAAACTCTTTTCAACTTTCATATTTTTCTGAGACCCATGAACATATGATAAAATATTATGACACATGTAAATTCAAGAACATAGATATCTCGAATACTTCTATGAATAAAGTCATTTATGGAATTTCTGCATTTGCACGTTTCGTTCGTATCGCATGGATCATTCCAAAATAAAGAAGGGATAGACTTAACATAACTAGAGCATCCGTGTGATATTCTTGAGAAGGATTACACCGTACTCCCTTAGAATCGAAAATCCCGTTGCTATTATAATATGGAGTGACTATCGTCCTTGGCTTTATATTCTGTATAATTCATTTGCCAAATGAACTTTTGTAATCATTCAAGATAAGAGTCTTTGACCTGTATCTGTATAACCCACATACGAAGTGGGTTCTTGAATTTCATTCGAAATAAGAATTCTTGGATTGTATCTGTATAAGCCACTTACAAAGTGGATTCTTGAATTTTATTCAAGATAAAAGTTCTTGGATGGTATTTGTATAAGCCACTTACGAAGTGGAATCTTGAAATTCATTAAAGATAAGAATTCTTGGCTTGGAATTTTGTGAATCCACTTACAAAATAAATTTGTTATTATTTCAAGACAAGTGTAGGGATAGCTATTAAGACCTCTCTTTCCATGTGTCATCTTAATGGATTGCCCAAAGTCAAGTCATCTCCAATCCCCCTTTACTTCATGCCACGTGGGGAGCTTTGTCCCCACCTACAATTATCCACAAATTCTTAATTACATGGTCAATGTCTCATTAAATCAATAATTAACCAATTACCCATGTAATTAAGAATTAACTCAAATTACATAAAATACTATCCACTTTTAACATGTCTTATACACCTTACTATCATGGCCATGTGGTACCTTGTATGGTACTAGTCCATAAATACCGGGTATTTTAGCTCGGGCCGCATTTTATACCAAAATGTCAAACTTAGAAGAAATTCATTTACTTTGATTTGCTTACCCTTTCTCCTTCACGAATTTACTCACCACGTGTTTAAAAGAGCATAATGCTTATACTCTAAAAATAATCCCATTCCCGAACTTATGTTGATTAACTTATGGTAAAACTTTAACGTACGAAAATGCAGGATGTAATATCTCATTTCGAGCTTTCATCAATTTACTTGTGGCGTACTTTCACGTACGAAAACATGGATTATAACATTATTCCTCCCTTTGTAACATTCGTCTTCGAATATTGACTGATGCACTTATCATTTTCATAACTTATGTCTTCCGAATACTTTAGTACTCCTCTTGCCATCTAGGTAACTGTTCTATGAATGAATTCCAAAGTCCAGGGCATTCCCCTTTTTCTCCTTTTTCTCACACCACGACTCGTTGTCAGAATCCTTCCAATGTTGTAACTGTTGTTACCTTCTATCATGTAGCCAGTATGAATCTGACCTTGCAAATGCGCCTACGTGACTCTTTTCTTCTTTTTACTCCAGCTTTTAGCCAACCTCTAAGCCTCACTAGGTAAACATATACAGAGCTTAATAAGATGTCCATATGGGAATCTATAAGTATACTGAATTTCTTCGCTCGATACTTTGTCAAACTTACGAATATTGTTATACCTTATTTCATAGATCCGCTTATCCATTCATATGACTTTACTGCATCTAGGTAGGTCATATTATACCATAACTCTTTCTTTGAGTTATCGTTACTGAGGTCTCCTACCGAACTACAGGTAAATTTTGTTACTTATCCCATATGTATAAATCTAAGTCCTTTAATGCTTCCTCATTACTTGTTCATCTTAAGAATGACGGCCTAATCTCATCTCATACTTTGTGACTTGTGCCCATCAATTGTTGATTCACCTCAATGTCAATCGAAAATATACCACGGATAACTTGAAACCTCTTACACAATCACTAGGGCTCATGTTGCATCGTGGAGCATTTGAAGTGATTTTCCTGATCCACTTAGCGGTGATATTGTACTTCGATAACCGTAGTTTATGGCATCCCAATGTGGTTCACTTTCATGGGTATTTTAATCCCGTACAATTCATGAAATCCTCTTCAAATAATTACTCAATAGAAGTCCCAAATGCCATCCTTTGTTTATCCTCTTCAAATCATTACTCATTCCATCTCTTCTAAATGCTATTAGTCTTAGACTCCTTTGAGTTTATTTAGGCTATACCGAGCTTTCTATAAATTATAGAAATCATCAGCTCTCTTGTTCTCATGTGCTTAATCCCGAGGACTTATCCATTCTTGTCACGTCCTCACTTGCCTTCTTCTTATCCTTACTCTTGTGTTTCTAAAACCTTGTCGTTCAATCATACTCTATCTTGCGATCGATTCCCTTATGCTTTTATGGAACATCAAATGAGACATCACATCCTCTCTAACTCTTCTTTTACTCTATGATTAAACCTTTCGGTACCTAGAAATCATAGGCTAGAAGGTATTCCATTGATGATGCTGCTACCATTCCTGGATACTGAATCCCAGCGCTTCTAGTCTTTTACTTGAAGTATGGACCATTCTCATCCTTCCATACTTGAGTATTTCGTACGTTGTTCACCTTTACCTTACTTACTTTAAAGTATCACCTCAAATTCTTATATTTCTCTTTCATTACCTCCCTCCCACACATGTATAAATCACGTCCACCATTTGAAGCTCTATTATAATACTTGCACCTATGGTGACTATACAATCCGGTGGGAGCTCCATATTGAATTCTTATGAGGCTGGTATTTTTCTAATTGGATTTATCGTAGAGTTATTATAGAATATGGTTGTTGTACTATCTTTCTTGTACCTTTGATATTAAGAGTAATTTTGCAATATTCTCAATCACGATTTCTATAATCTTGTGGGTGCCATAATCAGACTCCTGATTTACTTCGTTGATGTAACACTTTAGTTTCCTCTTCCTTCTGCTCAACCTTTATATAGGCTTAATCCATCTTCCTATCTGCGGCTTGTGGTATTGCTTTATCCCTATATGGACGATATGGAATATTCAGAAACCGATCTTCTAACAATTCAATCCTTTGTCTATAACCTGGACTCAATTCTTTCTTTTCACTTATACCGGAGTCTTCTACGACTGTATGATTGTCAACATATATGTTGCGTGTCTTATACTCCGAACACTTAAGTGCATTCATAATGTAACTAACTCGGGATCATTGATCGATTTTTTTTGTTCCATCTTAGGTTTCTTCAACGTAAGCAATTACTTTTCCTGGTCTTTCTCCCCCCTTTTTCGTGCATACTTAGCTTATCTTAGTGCCCCCGTATATTGGAATTCCATATAACTCATATGATCTTGAATATCACTTCTGATTTTACTTTTCGTTCATTATACACGGTAGATGCCATTTTCTTATGGAGTGCATATAATATTGTTGTGAGACTGTTGTTATAAGACCATTTCCTCCTTAGGCCACTGAGCTTAGGTTGAAGCCTTATTACTTACTTTCTCAGCTAGTCTTTCATTTTAGAATTAGGGAAGACCCTCTGACTCTTGTAAATATGTGAGCTTACTACGGACCTTTTGATGTCCTTCCTTGCCTATAATTATTCATAGTTACCTAACTCCATGCCCTTGTGCTTGTAGGGTTGCTTTTGAGCTAATATTTTGACGGTCTTCCTAGTGGCTCTTTCTTTTATCCCTGTAACATTCATGTGTATCTTTAACTACCCCGACTTTTATTTGAATATATCTCAAGTATTATAATGATATTCTTCGCGGCTGAACTCTCCATGTTGGGTTCTACTATGTTTATCTTACACGATCTGATGATTCGTCTGTAACCTCCTGTTTAGCCATAACTGGGATCTTCCTAACCAATTACTAACTACTCATTGGTCCATTCTCATATCAATATTCCTCGTAATCTTTCTTGGGTTATTTACTTTGTTTTAACTTACGCCTTGCACTGGCTACTTATTTATTAATAACAGCTCGGGCATGAACCTTTACTTCCTCTCCTTGACGTCGTGCTTGCATAATATTCTTGAATCATAGCATATCTGTAAAATTTGGATAAGTTCCATCTCATTCCTCTTTCTTTTATCACATTCTTCCTTTACTATTCCATAGTCACTAGGACCACTTAATTCCGGCTTAATGCCACATTACTCCATATTCCCCCCTTTAGGGGTGTACTAAAAGTTGAAGCCACGAGGATCTACCTATAGATGTTTTACCTCTTCATCTTTGGCGTCGTTTCTCAACATCAATGATCCTTATTCGCCTTGCGGCAATTCTTCTGTACCAAGGATGACAAATTCCCTTATTCGCAAGGGTGACACTTAGCGTAACTGGCACATATAGTCTCTTAAGCTTAACTTTGCTCGCATTGCTTTCTCTAGGGAAGCGTCTCCTGGAATGTCTATTCTCTGTATTCATCATGAATCTTCTTCTGTGGTCCCTTCTATTACCGCCGTAACGAAATCTGAAATTCCCATGATGTCAAGTACTTCCCAATCATTCAGTCCCTAATTCATATTTAGTTTATCTTGTTTGCCAGTCCATACTGATTTTTGTTACTTTAGGTATTAACTCTCCCCTCTGGTAGTCGCGTTGGAGTTACAAACTTATTTCTCGAAATGAGGATATAACCTTATGGCCTATACTCTTTCGTTGTCTTAAGGCCCATCACCTTTCGTTTCTTACTTCATTTGACTATAGGTTCTGTAACACTCTACCGTTTCCATCCATGTGTCACACCTTATTCATAATGCTTCTTTATCTCTTTTCTCATTACTCTGCTAATATTTTTGCATATCCCTTTTCTTGTGAAAACTTTAATACGACATTCTTTAGCTTTTAGCTTCCCTTTTCTCCGTCATATGGCTCTTTGGGTTGCTCAACATCCTCACTCTACTAGAGATGAGAGCCACACTTACGGTAATATTTATCCTTTCGAGGCTTCTAGTGCCTATCTTTGTATTACTCATATTTAGCTGTACTATTTTAGAGTGCACCATCGGGGTGTCTCACAAGGAGATCTATTAGCACTTTATCCTTCGGAAATGTCAAATAATACAAACAATTCATCCACCATTTTGATTACTCTAATCCCAGCAGGATTCTGATATCCCACCCTTTTTTAAACCATATATATTAGCTCCCATAAGGCGTAATTTAGATCGGTGTGTCCAATTGTACATACCTCTGTTACTGTTGAATATAACTCAAAAAGCTTATGCTCCTCTGCCTCAATTATAAACGATATTAACCTTCATTAACTGGGTGCCTCGTACCCTTCTTCATCTTGCTTCTTTTGCTTATTGAAACTTGTATTTATCTTCTTAATCTCTTATTTTCTTTCACCATAGAGGTGGATAGGAATTATTTCCTTAAGGCTCCTTATCAAGAGGCTTGCACCTTTCAGTACGCACATGATCTACTAAAGACCTCATACTTATCATAAGCGTGATACAAAGTCGAGTTCCTCTAATTCAATCACTTCGACAGCTATATCTCTTATCGATCATCTTTCTGAACGTAGGCATCGTCTTATTACGAATAAAAGTTCGGGATTTGAATTCTTATAAGTGAGCTCTACCATACAATCTAGAGTGAGAACAAAGAGTGAAAATTCTAAATACCCTATAGCCTCCTGCTTATAAATGTGGTGCACGACACACCCATAAACAAGACATTACTAGACAAGACTTGTATACTCCCTAAGACAGAATTGCTCTGATACCACTTTTGTCACACCCCGAACCTGAGGGGCGAGATGGGCACTCGGTACCTTACTTGATCGAGTACCAACGTAACGTATCATTCTTATTACATCATCATATACACGTGACATACGGGCCTAATAGGCCAACATAATAATTTATAAACTCAAAACATAGGCCGACAAGGCCGTACAATCTTCCACGTATAAAACATATGTCTACAAGCCTCTAAGAGTACATAAATGTCATAAAGGTCGGGATAGAGACCCGCCATACCAAACAATACCGATCTAAATCATACTAACCAAACAAGCGACTCTGAAGCAAATGGAGCGCACCAACATCTTCTGTTGAGCTGATAGCCTACTTGGAGGGCTCTCGACTTGTCTATCGGGACCTGCGGACATGAAACACAGCGTCCCCAGGCAAAAGGGACGTCAATACGAATAATGTACCGAGTATGTAAGGTACATGAATAAGTACATAAGAGACATGGAAGAAATATAGAGCACATGACTCAACCTGTAAGCCTGAATAGCTTTGTAAATCATAAATTACTTTAGCGTCATGCATATGCATATAAATGTCATGTCGTGCATAGGTACATGTTTCATAACATCATCAGCCTCTGAGGGCATCCCATCATATCATATCGGCCACTGTGGGAAAAATCATTATTCGTATACCAGCTGATCAGGTGGTGGTGCGTATATAAAGACATAAGACTTCCCATATCCCAGATACATATATATACATACATATATACGCGTATATAATGCCGTTTGAATATACATACATATATACGCGTATATAACGCTGTTTGAACCATATTTCAGCCACTGTGGGCAACATCATCATCATATACCAACTGATCAAGTGGTGGTGCGTATATAACGCCATAACCTTTTCCCATATCCCATATACATATATTTACACATATACGCGTATATAACGCTATCTGGTCATGGTTCAACGCACATGAATGCAATGCATGAAAAGTACATTAATAAAATCTTTCGGAGCTTCATAAGGCCATTTTGCCTTTGAGTAATATCATAAATTAAACTCTTTTCAACTTTCATATTTGTCTGAGACCCATGAACATATGATAAAATATTATGACACATGGAAATTCAAGAACATAGATATCTCGAATACTTCTATGAATAGAGTCATTTATGAAATTTGTGCATTTGCACGTTTCGTTCGTATCGCATGGATCATGGCAAAATAAAAAAGGGTAGCCTTAACATACCTAGAGTATCCGTGTGATATTCCTGAGAAGGATTACACCGTACTCCCTTAGAATCGAAAATCCCATTGCTATTATAATATGGAGTGACTATCGTCCTTGGCGTTATATTCTGTATAATTCATTTGCCAAATGAACTTTAGTAATCATTCAAGATAAGAGTCCTTGACGTCTATCTGTATAACCCACATACGGAGTGGGTTCTTGAATTTCATTCAAAACAAGAATTCTTGGATTGAATCTGTATAAGCCACTTACAAAGTGGATTCTTTAATTTTATTCAAGATAAAAGTTCTTGGATGGTATTTGTATAAGCCACTTACGAAGTGGAGTCTTGAAATTCATTAAAGATAAGAATTCTTGGCTTGGAATTTTGTGAATCCACTTACAAAATGAATTTGTTATTATTTCAAGACAAGTGTAGGGATAGCTATTACGACCTCTCTTTCCATGTGTCATCTTAATGGATTGCCCAAAGTCAAGTCATCTCCAATCCCCCTTTACTTCATGCCACGTGGGGGGCTTTGTCCCCACCTACAATTATCCACAAATTATTAATTACATGTTCAATGTCTCATTAAATCAATAATTAACCAATCACCCATGTAATTAAGAATTATCTAAAATTACTTAAAATACTATCCACTTTTAACATGCCTTATTCACCTTACTATCATGGCCATGTGGTACCTTGTATGGAACTAGTCCATAAATACCAGGTATTTCAGCTCGGGTCGTATTTTATCTCAAAATGTCAAACTTAGACGAAATTCATTTCCTTTGATTTGCTTACCCTTTCTCCTTCAGGAATTTACTCATCACGTGTTTAAAAGAGCATAATTCTTATACTCTCAAAATAATCCCATTCCCGAACTTATGTTGATTAACTTACGATAGAACTTTAACGTACGAAAATGCGGGATGTAATATCTCATTTTCGAGCTTTCATAAATTTACTTATGGCATAGTTTCACGTACGAAAACATGGGGTATAACAAGTATTTAGTGTATCTCCTCATCGCGGTGCTATTAGCGGCCAATCCAGCAGACCTGGCCGAGCTAGTCACAAAAACTGCATCCTCCGAGGGGTTATTTTGAGTGTGGTGATACTCACCACATGGTGAGGGATTTCCCTAGGCTTAGGTGGGGTGCAGCTTCATAGATTTCTCAACCACCATGTGCTCCACCGGGTCCTCCGGTCATGCTTCCAGCACCAGTTGCCGCCCCACCTACTCAGGCAGCTCGAGGTGGAGGCTGGGGAGGCAGAGGTCGCTCTTGAGGAGGAGGCCTGGCCAGGTATTATTCTCTTCCTACTCGTTCAGAGGCAGTTGCTTCTGACTCTGTCATCAAAGGTATTGGTCAAGTCTGTTGCAGGGATGCATCGATATTATTTTACCCAGGTTCTACGTATTCATATGTGTCCTCTTATTTTTCTCCACATTTGGGGGTATCTTGGAATTCTTTTAGTTCCCCTGTTTATGTATCTACTCCTGTGTGAGATTCTCTTGTTGTGGACAACTTATATCGGCCGTGTTTGATTTCTTTTAGTGGTTTTGGGACTAGAGCTGATTTATTATTCCTCCGCATGGTAGATTTTGATGTTATCTTAGGCATGGACTGATTGTCCCCCCATTATGATATTCTTGATTGTCGTGCTAAGACCGTGACGCTGGCTATGCTAGGCTTACCATGACTAAAGTGGAGGGGTACCTTAGAGTATACTCCCCACAGGATTATTTCATTGCTTAAGGCTCAACGAATGGTTGAGAAGGGATGTGATGCGTATTTGGCCTATGCGAGAGATGTTAGTGTTGATACCTCTAAAGTTGAGCAGTTCCAGCATTGAGAGTGTTTACCTTGAAAAGTATGAGGAGAAATCACCACTAACGGCGAGCTGAGCAACCTGCTATGGGTCCACCTACATCCATATAAAAGATGTAGCGCCCCCGCAAAAGGGATGTTAGTACTGTGGAATAGTACTAGTATGTATAAACAAACTTTATCCCAAGTACAATCAAGCAATACACAATTAAGGAACAACAATAGAGAAAACTAATCAATGCACGTGGAAGGAAACAACCAAAAATCAAACTAAATGCACAATCTCTCCTGTTTCCCTTTCAACATCATCATATTCATATTCAATAGCTCATAGCTTTTCATTTCAACAGTGATATCGATCACATTTCATCCTTATTACCTCGACCACCCTTATTACCTCGGCCACCCTTGTCACCACAACCCATCATCCTTATTACTTCGTGTTGTGGCGTGCAACCTGACCCCCGCCTGACAAATTTTAATTCACAGCACAGTCACAAACAATTTCATCACAAGAATCACCAATTGAAGGAATACAAATTCATATCAACGACTCATTTATTTGGGCCCAAGGCACACTTATCAAGTAGAAATTTCATGAACACCGAGTTGCCATATTTGCTCAATTCAGTTACATTGTTTCACAATACCCTTTTTCATTACGTTCCACGTGTGGCTTTCAACTATTTTACACATTCCCACATTTGAGCACATTATCAATATTTCGTTCATTGACCATCAAGCACCTTTTACAACTTCATACATCACAGTAGCATGACAATCAATCAGGAAGAATCAGAGAATAAAGTCTCACGTCTTAACACGTTTGAACAGTCAATTCACATATTTCCAAACAAGGTATACATACTACATACTCAAATCCAACAAGAGGATTCTACGAGGGCAAAGTTATCCATACATACCTGGGGTCGAAATTCCTTTTTAACCTTTACTCACGAATCACCGGACATACTAGTACTGTCAATCTAGTTCCCAATTAAACATATTCAACTCAGAATCGAGAGCCACACATACAATTTGAACCCATTTCAAGCTGTTATTAACTGCTATATGATTCCCCCCTTAGATTTCCAACCCCTCATTTGTGAACCTTACCCCAACCCGCTTCCTCTTACTAGATTATGGACACTAATGAACATGCATGCAGGGTATAAACTTATATTTTCAAGAATCAATTCATGGGAGTCCCCATTTTGTTCAAAATCGGAAAATTAATGAAAAGGGTTTGGGGATTCTTACCTGTTGAATGAAGAAGAAGTTGATTACTCCAAAGTCCTAGTCCCGAGTGACTTTGACAATCCACTTGGTAAAGACGAGGCTTTCTCCCATAAGAACCCTCTCTCCCCTCTCTCTAGTTTTGTCCAGAAAATGGTTAAAATGAAGGGGAGGGGTATTTTAAATGAACTGGGGTTAGAAATCCAGAACACACTTCCCAGGTATGCGACTAATTGTGCGGTCCGCATACACGTTGTGCGATCGCATACTGGACCGCATAGTTGACTTCAAATGGGGCAGTATTCTGCCTAGGTATACGACCATTATGCGGTCCGCATACACGTTGTGCGATCGCATAGTGCGTCGCATAGCACCTATTTTCTGGATAATCACATTCTTCAAGTCTCGGGGGTACTTTCTACTCAGTTCAGGTCTGTTTCAGAGATTCCCACAATAAAACAACTCGGGGACTTATTCGGCATTATTTTTAAACAAGAAAATTTTATGGGTCCTTACATCCTCCCCCCTTAAAATCATTCATCCTCGAATGAGGGTTTTGGAAACCATTTCGTTTTCAAAGCATGATATGCAACTTCCAGATTTTCACAAACTCCGATTTTCAGAAATTTTTTTTGCCAGAGTTCCCTCTGTAATTGGACCTATCTACCTGACAAAGAACTCCCAAGACATATTTCCAAGCACCATTACATAGTTTTAAATCACCAAATAACTTACACACAACGTTGTTACTCCAACAATTTGCAGACATTCAATCATTTTGTCAACTACACATAGTTCTTTCCTCTTACACCATAAACTTGTTCATGGTTCACATTGCATCACTTCAATATACTATATTCATTTCAATTAATTACTACCAACCTATTCTACCATTAGTACTCACCTAGCTCATATGTTTCGCAAAACATTCATTTACCTAAAATAGAACAGCGAGTACGGTCTTAGCACACATTGGGAAATTACAGCAATAAGGCACTAGGGGAAGATGGGGTGCTTCTGCACAGAGTCGAGGGTAGAGTTATAGCAGAGGGTTCTGACATCACTACTAGACTTGTTCCAATAAGTGGGGATATCTTTCTTTCATCTCATTTTCCGCCTCCCACGTGGCTTCCTTAACGTGCTGGCTTCGCCACAATACTTTAACTGAAGCAATTTCTTTGTTCCTCAATCTACGGACTTGTCTATCAAGAATAGCAGCCGTAACCTCCTCATATGATAATTCTTCATTAATCTCAATGGTCTCAACTGGTACGATGACTGATGGATCTCCAACCACTTTCTTCAACATGGACATGTGGAATACCGGGTGCACTAATGACAATTCATGGGGAAATTCCAACCGATAATCCACTTGTCCTATTCTTTGAGCAAGCTGATATGGCCCGACATACGGTGGGATCAATTTTCCCTTTTTCCCAAACCGCATCTCTCCTTTCATGGGAGATACCTTCAAGAACACCCAATCATCAACTTGGAATTCCAATTCTCTTCGGCGAACGTCCGCATAGGACTTTTGACTACTCTGTGCAGTTTTCATCCTCTCCCGAATGACTTTGAATTTTTCCAATGCCTGGTGCACAAGATCTGGCCCTAACAACTCTGCTTCACTAACCTCGAACCACCCAATCAGAGATCTACACCTCCTTCCGTACAATGCCTCAAATGGGGCCATCTGAATACTAGCATGGAAACTGTTATTATAAGTAAATTCTATAAGCGATAAGTGTTCATCCCAGTTACCCTTGAAATCTAATACCCAAACCTGCAACATATCTTCAAGCGTTTGAATAGTCCGCTCTGCCTGCCCATCAGTCTGCGGGTGGAAAGTTGTGATGAGATTTACCTGAGTACCCAAGCCTTGCTGAAATTTCCTCAAAAAATTAGCGGTGAACTGGGCCACTCAGTCTAATTTATAATAAAAACTGGAGTACCATGAAGCCTGACTAGTTCCCTGGTATACAAATGAGCATACTGTTCTGCAGTATCAGTGGACTTGACCGACAAAAAGTGAGCTGATTTCGTGAGTCGGTCCACTATTACCCAAATAGAGTCGAACTTACGCTGAGTGCGAGGTAGCCCTACTACTAAATCCATATTGATCATTTCCCATTTCCACATTGGAATTTACATAAGCTGGGTTAACCCACCAGGCCTCTGATGCTCGGCCTTCACCTACTGACAATTCGGACATTTAGATACAAAGTCCGCCACCCCTCTTTTCATACTGCTCCACCAATAAATTTCCCGAAGATCTTGATACATTTTCTTTGATCCTGGGTGCACGTAATACCTGGAATTGCGAGCTTCCGCCATCACCCTCTCTCGAAGATTATCCACAGCGAGAACACATAACCTTCCCTGGCACCGGAAAACACCATCTTCGCTCCCAAGCAAAAATGCCGAGATCTTGCCATTCAAAACTACCTCCTTCAATTGCGCCAATGATGGATCAATAAAATGCTTCTCCTTGACTTCCACTACAAGCGATGATTCCGCCCCATTAAGCAACATGACTTTTCCTTCGTCTAAGGTCGAGAGACAGACCCGTAGTCTAGCCAACTGACAAACCTCCCGAGCCAACAACCTCTGATCTTCTTCCAAATGGACCAGACTATCCATAGACTTCTGACTGAGAGCGTCGGCCACTACATTTGCTTTCCCTGGATGGTACAGAATGTTCAAATCATAATCCTTAAGCAATTCTAACCATCACAGCTGCCTTAAATTTAACTCCTTCTGCCTGATAAATATTGGATACTCTTGTGGTTCGAGAACACGTCCACATGGACGCCATACAAATAATGTCGTCAGATCTTTAATACAATCATAACTGCCACAAGTTCTAAATCATGCGTCGGATAATTCTTCTCGTGATTCTTGAGTTGCCTGGAAGCATAGGCTATAACCTTCCCGTGTTGCATCAACACACATCCCAAACCAACCCTTGAATCATCGCAATAAACCACAAACCCCTCCGAGCCTTCTGGCAAAGTTAACACCGTAGCTGAAGTCAATCTTGATTTCAATTCCTGAAAGCTCTTTTCACAAGCATCGGACCATTGGAACTTAGTTGCCTTCTGCGTCAATTTAGTCAATGGGGAGGCGAGGGTAGAGAACCCCTCCACAAACCTCCGATAATACCCAGCTAAACCCATGAAACTGCGAATCTCTATCGGGATCGTTGGTCTAGGCCAATCCTTCACTGCTGTGATCTTCTGGGGGTCAACCTTAATCCCTTCTCTGGAAACAACATGACTCAAAAATGTGACTGAATCCAACCAAAATTTACATTTTGAAAACTTAGCATACAATTGGTGCTGATGAAGAGTCCGCAAAACCGTCCTGAGGTGATTAGCATAGTCCTCCCGACTGCGCGAGTAGACAAGGATGTCATCAGTAAAAACAATCACAAAAGAATCCAGAAATGGTTTGAAAACCCGATTCATAAGATCCATGAAATCCTCTTGAGCATTGGTCAGTACAAAGGCCATTACCAAGAATTCAAAATGGCCATAACGAGTTCTGAAGGCGGTCATAGGAATATCCCGCTCTCTGATCTTCAACTGGTGATATCCCGACCGTAAATCAATTTTGGAGAAGAAACTCGCGCCCTGCAATTGGTCGAACAAATCATCTATTCGAGGAAATGGATACTTGTTTTGGATAGTGACTTTGTTGAGCTGCCGATAATCAATACACAACCGTAGCGACCCATCCTTCTTTCTGATGAAAAGAACCGGAGCGCCCCACGGCGACACACTTGGCCGAATGAACCCCTTCTCTAATAATTCTTTCAACTGCTTCTTTAACTCCCTCAACTCTGATGGCGCCATTCTGCATGGTGGAATAGATATTGGCTTCGTATCTGGAAATACGTCAATCCCGAAGTCAATCTCCATATCTGGCGAAATCCCTGGGAGCTCTTCCGGAAATACCTCAAGAAACTCATTCACGACTGGAACGGACTAGGGGGAAGGTACTTTTGAAGTGGTGTCAGCAACTCGGACCAGGTGATAAATACACCCCTTTTTACTCATCTTTGAGGCCTTAAGGTAGGAAATAAATCTACCCTTCGGCACCACACCGTTCCCTTTCCACTCAATAATTGACTCGTTAGGAAACTCTAATCTCATAATTCTGGTTCGGCAGTCGAGTTTAGCAAAGCACGAGTAAATCCAATCCATCCCCATGATAACATCAAAATCTACCATCCCAAGTTCGATAACATCAGTCGTGGTATCTCGAACACACACCGTGACAACACAATCCCTATAGACTCGCACGACTGTAATGGAATCGCCAACCAGAGTCGACACTGACAACGGCTCATGAAGCTGTTCGGGTTCTATCCCAAAACTTGAAGCAATAAATGGGGTAACATAGGATAAGGAGGACCCCGGGTCAATAAGAGCATAACAATCAAGGGCATGGACAGTCAAAATACCTGTAACAACATCTGGGAAAACCTGCACCCTCTGGCGACCACTCAAAGCATAGAACCGGCTAGGTCCACCCTTACCACGAGCCCCACCTCTAACTGTACCACGTCCTGCTGGAGCTGGAGGACATACTGAAGATGCGACGACCGAAGAACCGGACGGCTGAGCAAAACCACTACGCATGCCCTGACTGGGCGCACGACAATCCCGCTGAATATGACCTCTCACCCCACACCCGTAGCATATGGGGATATCCAGGTAACAAGACTCAGTATGGAACCTCCCACACTTAGGGCACAAATTCCTCCTCTGCTGCTGGAACCTCCCTCCTGGACGACCGGACTGATGGGGTCTCCTACTACCTGATCTTGGCCCCCAATGGCTGCTCTGCTGATAACGAGGCACTAATGGCGGTGCACTGGATGAGGACTGAGTATAAGACTGGGGTGGCCCTTATGGCCCTCTCCCCTTAACCGGTCTCCCTCCTCCAACTGAGTTCCTTGAGTGGCCTGCTGACCGGGCCCTACTAATGCTTTCCCTCTCCGACCTTATCTTCAATTTTCTAGCCTCCGTGGCCTGGGCGAACCCCACTATCTTACCATAATTCATGCCTGAGTGTAAGGGAGCCGTAGCAGCTTCATTCACAACCAAGGGACTGAGGCCCTGAACAAACCGTCGAACTCTGGCATCCATAGTCGATACCAACAGAGGAGCGTACTTGGAAAACGTCACGAACTCCATGTGGTACTCCCACACACTCATATTAACCTACTTGAAAACCTCAAACTTCGTAGCACGGGCTGCGATAGTCTCAGCAGGCAAAAAGTGATCCATAAAAGCATCAACGAACTCATCCCATCTCACCGGAGGACTTCCCTCCCTACGAGACTCCTCCCACATCTCCAACCAGGAATACGCTTCTCCCCTAAGCCTGTAAGATGCTAACTCAACCCCCTCTATCTATGTGGCATTCATAACCCGAAGCTTCTTGTACATTTCATCTAAAAGTCTTGCGGATCGGCCTCTGGATCAATACCTGAGAATTCTAGAGGGGCTGGCGGAATCTCCCTGTTTGCTAGAGGATGGAGGGGTAGCATGAGATCTTTGGGCCTGAGCAGTCACTAACTGGAGCTGGAACAGAGGAAGAATCAGGTATATCGACGGGAGGTGTTGTAGCACCCTCCGCCGCAGCAAAAATAGGAACACTCTGATCTGGAATAGGTAGGCCAGATGGATTCAAGGTCGGGGATTCGCTCCCACCCGCACCATCGGGTACAGAAGTTACAGCCACACTTGGGGCAGCATTGGCCTCTAGGCCGAGTCGAGCTCTCTTACTTGGTGCCATTACTGAAAATTTTGGAACAGAGCACGAGTTAGGCAAGAATATCCTCACTTTCCACTTCATCGCACGACACAGAGTAACAATAAAAAAGGTGTTTCCTTAATGTCCATGCAGCCCTCAAATTATAGATGTGGTCGACAACACACTGATAAGAAGGGCTCTACTAGACACGGCTCCGAGACATCCTAGGACACTTTCAAAGCCTTAGGCTCTGATATCAAGTTTGTCACGCCCCAAAATTGAAGGACGAGACCAGCACTCGATCGGGTGACCCCCAATCGAGCGGACCTGATTTTCCTTTCCTACCCAACGCGTTTCCCCGTGTTTATAACATACATTATTTATGTTAAACAGTGAGGTAAGCTTAAAAGTGCGTGAATATCACATTAAGTCCAGTTTATACATATAGACACGTCACTTTTCGATACGGACCACGATTACAAATACATACGACCACTGCCCAAAATATACATATACACCCACGTAGTGTCTACTGAGCCTCTAAGAGTACTAGGAACTTATACAATACATGCCGGCAACAAGGCCCCGACTATACCTTACAGTACATAATGCACTCAAAAAAAAGAAGGCCTGAACTACACATGGCCCCGAGAGGAAATGGGGCTCACCAGTATAACTGAAAAGGATGAGGAGAAAGCACCACTAACGGCGAGCTGAGCAACCTGCTATGGGTCCACCTACATCCATATAAAAGATGTAGCACCCCGCAAAAGGGACGTTAGTACTGTGGAATGGTACTAGTATGTATAAACAAACTTTATCCCAAGTAAAATCAAGCAATACACAATTAAGGAACAACAATAGAGACAACTAATCAATGCACGTGGAAGGAAACGACCAAAAATCAAACAAGATGCACAATCTGTCCTGTTTCCCTTTCAACATCGTCATATTCATATTCAAGAGCTCATAACTTTTCATTTCAATAGTGATATCGATCACATTTCATCCTTATTACCTCGACCACACTTATTACCTCAGCCACCTTTGTCATCACAACCCATCATCCTTATTACTTCGTGTTGCGGCGCGCAACCCGACCCCCGCCGGACAAATTTTAATTCACAGCACAATCACAAACAATTTCATCATAAGAATCACCAATTGATAGAATACAAATTCATATCAACGACTCATTTATTTGGGCCCAAGGCACCATAACACTTATCAAGTAGAAATTTCATGAACACCGAGTTGCCATATTTGCTCAATTCAGTTACATTGTTTCATAATACCCTTTTTCATTACGTTCCACGTGTGGCTTTCAACTATTTTACACATTCCCACATTTGAGCACATTATCAATCTTTCGTTCATTGCCCATCAACCACCTTTTACAACTTCATATAACATAGTAGCATGACAATCAACCAGGAAGAATTAGAGAATAAAGTCTCATGTCTTAACACGTTTGAACAGTCAATTCATATATTTCCAAACAAGGTACACATACCACATACTCGAACCCAACAAGAGGATTCTACGAGGGTTAAAGTTAGCCATACATACCTGGGGTCGAAATTCCTTTTTAACCTTTACTCACGAATCACTGGACCGACTAGTACCGTCGATCTAGTTCACAATTAAACATATTCAACTCAGAATCGAGAGCCATGCATACAATTTGAACCCTTTCTAATCACTTATTAAGTGCTATATGGCTCCCCCTTAGATTGCCAACCCCTCATTTGTGAACCTTACCCCAACCTGCTTCTTCTTACTAGATTATGGACACTAATGAACATGCATGCGAGGTATAAACTTATATTTTCAAGAATCAATTCATAGGAGTCCCCCTTATGTTCAAAATCAGAAAATTAATGAAAAGGGTTTGGGGATTCTTACCTGTTGGAATGAAGAAGAAGATGATTACTCGAAATTCCTAGGCCCGAGTGACTTTGAAAATCCACTTGGTAAAGATGAGGATTTCTCCCTTAAGAACCCTCTCTCCCCTCTCTCTAGTTTTGTTCGGAAAATTGTTAAAATTAAGGGGAGGTGTGTTTTAAATGAATTGGGGTCGGGTTTCAAAAATTAGAGAAAAATAAAAATAGGGCCCGTCACAAGAATGCGGTCATCGCATTCCTGACATGCTATTCGCAGATCTGACCGCATAATGGCCCTCAAGATGGGCCAAAAATACAAAACACACTACCCAGGTATGCGATCAATTGTGCGGTCCGCATACACGTTGTGCGATCGCATACTTGACCGCATAGTTGACTTCAAATGGGGCAGTATTCTACCTAGGTATGCGACCATTATGCGGTCTGCATACACGCTGTAGGATTGCATAGTGCGTCCCATAGCACCTATTTTCTAGAAAATCACATTCTTCAAGTCTCGGGGTACTTTCTACTCAGTTCAGGTCTGTTTCAAAGATTCCCACAATAAAACAACTGGGGGACTTGTTCGGCATTATTTTTAAACAAGAAAATTTTACGGGTCCTTACATTACCCCACTATTGTGACTTCTCAAACTTTGTTCCATAAATGTGTATGTTGTTGTGATTACTTGGATTATGTGCAACTCCTTGTAATAGTTGAATTATGTGAAAATTTGTGGAGTTAACTAAACTATGTGAGGCTTGTGGAAGTAATTGAATTATATGCAACTTGCTTAAATGACCGGATTATGTGCAAGTTTATAGAGTAACTGAAAATGTGTGGAATTGATTAAAATGTGTTTCAGGGGGCTCTCTGACAGGTAGATAGGCCTAATTACAAAGGAAACTCTGGCGATATTTTCAGGAAATATCAGAGTTAGTGAAAATCGGGAGGGGGGCTAGTGTCTTTGTATTTTCTTACCCAAAGTGACTCCCCGAGTGCTCATTCGAGGACGAATGATTTTAAGTGGGGGAGGATGTAAAGACCCATAAAATTTCTTAACTAAAAACAATGCCCGAATAGGTCTCCATGTTGATATAACTGTGAAAATTCTTAAAACGGCCCTTTTGAAGTAAAAAGCACCCCAGACTTAAAAGATAAAATTTTCTAAAATTGCGCGGATCTGCAGTCCACTATGCGATCGCAGATCAAGTATGCGTACCGCATAGTGGTAGCATACCTGGACAGTCTATCGTCCAAATTGAGGACAACTATGCGGCCCATAATGCGATGTATTTCAAAAATGCGGGTCGCATAGCTGTCGCATCCCTGTACCTTCATTTTTGCGGAGGAGGTTATGCAACGCACTATGCGATCGCATAACAGATATGCGGACTGCATAGTGGTCGTATACCTGGGCAGTCTGGTTCCTCTTTTTTGCCCATTGAGGACCATTTATGTGACGGGAATGCACACCGCATTTCCTTCTTTGGGGCTTTTAATTTATAATTTTTATACCCGACCCCATCCTAATAAAGCACTTACTCTCTTCATTTTAACGAGTATATGAACAAAATTAAGAGAAGGGAGAGTGATTTTAGTGAGAGAAAGACTTCTTCTTTATCAAATCGGTCCATCATCTCTACTCATGCCTGGAAATTATCGAGTAATCGTCGTCTCCTTCACCATAAGAGGCAAGTCTTCACTCCATTTCCCCAAATTCTCAGATTTTAGTTAGAATAGAACACACATGGGTTGGTTCTTGAAGATGAAAGTTAAGACCTTGCATGCATGTGAATAATCTTCTATAATCTAGCAAAGGGAAGTAGGCTAGGGCAACCTTTCACTAAAAAATGGGGCTAGTTAATCTAAAGGACCATATAGTATTTGATAAAATGCCCAAATGAGTTCAAGGTTCCTAAATCTAAGTTTGAACGTGTAACTTTGTAAATTAGATTGAAGGTGTTAGAAGGTCCGATGATTTGGGATAGAAATTAAAGGGAAATTCCAACTTGAGGTATGCGTGGTAACTTTAATCTTAGTAGAGTCACCTTGTTGGTGTCCGAGCATTCGGTATGAATTCTTTGCTTATGCATATGCGAAATGATAGTTCTAAGGTGTTGAGGCGTAATATTTTGTTTTCTGATTGTCATAGTTTATTTTCATGCCACCGTGCTATGTGAGATTGTGAAAGGTGATTGTTTGTGCTTACTCTTTTATGTGCAACACTCGTTAAATGCTTGAACATATTTTGAATGAAAGGATGTGCTACTGAATGAAAGAAATGATAACGAACCCAATTGTTGAATTTATCTAAGTGCTTAAAGGTGTGTAGTAAATGATGGGAAGAAGTTGTAGATTGATTTAAATTGAGCTAAATGACTGTGGCAACACCGTATGTTACTCACTGTTTGGTAAGGATTATTGTGCCCTTGATTTCTCTTAGTTATTGGTTGTTATAAATTTATACTCTTGATGATGAAAATCCTTGTGATTGAATTGTTGGTTGTTGTTGCTATCAAATGTGATTGTACGGTGGGATCGGGTTGAGCGCCGCAATAGAAGAAATAAAGGGTGAGAAGTAATAAGGGTGAAATGTGATTGTACGGTGGGATCGGGTTGCGCGCCACAACAGAATAAATAAGGGTGAGAAGTAATAAGGGTGAAATGTGATTGTACGGTGGGATCGGGTTGCGCGCCGCAACAGAAGAAATAAGGGTGAGAAGTAATAAGGGTGAAGTGTGATTGTGCGGTGAGATCGGGGTTGCGCGCCGCAACAGGGGAACAATTGAAATAAGGAACTGTGGAAACCTCATTTAAGATTCTCTATATCTCTGTGCAACAATTTTCTGGGGTTTCTTAACTACCTCTTATATGTGTATTGTTTGATTTTACTTAGAGTAAAGTTCGTTCATACATACTAGTACTATTCCGTGGTACTAACGTCCCTTTTGCTGGGGGCACTACATCTTTTATATGGATGTAGTTGGTTCTATAGCAGGTAGCTCCGACCGCCGATAGTGGTGCCTCCTCTTCATCCCATCAGCGGTTCTGGTGAGGCCTATTCCCTCTCGGGGCCGTGTGTAGATTCTATCATTCTCTTTTGCATATGTTATGTCTTTAAAGGTATATCCAAGCCTTGTTGCCAGCAAGCCTATGTAAACTCCTAGTACTCTTGGAGGCTCCGTAGACATTATGGGGGTTGTATATATGTATTTTGGGTAGTTGTCGTACTCGTTCGAAATCACGATCCTGTCCATAGACAATCGGGAATATTGTATTTAGTATGTATGGTTTGGTAAGATCTAATGTTAAAACGTTAAAAGAGGAAAAATGGACTTTATGTTGTGAATCCATTTTTTTGATTTTCTATTGCTATTTCATATGAATAATGTATGCTATAAACACGGAGAAACGCGTTGGGTAGGAAAGGCAAATCAAGTTCGCTTGACTGGGTTCATTCGGTTAGGCGCCGGTCCCGTCCCTCGATTTTGGGGCGTGACAACTGGCCACGAGATCCTCACTTTTCTGGACGCTTACTCCGAGTATAATCAATTTCAGATGAACCCTGAGGATAGAGAGAAAACTTCGTTCATTACGAAGTATGGCACATACTGCTACAATGTAATGCCCTTCGGACTAAAAAATGCAGGGGCCGCATTAATGACATGCTAGATAAGTCCCTACGCGTAGAGGACCATTTGACTCATTTTCAGGAAACTTTCAACATCCTTAGAAGCTACAACATGAAGGTCAACCCCGAGAAGTGCGCCTTCGGCGTAGGATCGGGAAAGTTTTTAGGCTTCATGGTATCAAACAGGGGGATTGAAATTAACCCCGACAAAATCAAGGTCATCGAATAAATCACAATGGTAAACAATGTGAAGGACATACAACGGCTGACCGGGCGGATAATAGCGTTAGGCCGATTCATCTCGAGATCATCATATCAGAGTCATCACTTCTTCTCCCTAATTAAAAAGAAAAACAACATTGAATGGACCCCGAAGTGCCAACATGCCTTGGAAGGCTTAAAACGGTATCTCTCGCTGCCTTTGCTCCAAACTCCGAAGGAGGACGAAATGCTATATCTATAGTTGGCAGTATCCGAGGTGGTGGTTAGTGGCGTATTGGTTCGAGATCAGCAAGGTATGCAATTCCCTGTCTACTACGTGAGTCGAACCGTGGGAGATGCCGAAACCAGGTACCCACACTTAGAAAAATTAGCTCTTGCATTAATAAGTGCGTCTCGAAAGCTGAAGCCTTATTTTAAATGTCATCATATATGTGTTTTAATGACATATCCTCTTCGAAATATATTGCATAAACCCGAATTGTTAGGCCGTTTGGCCAAATGGGCCATCGAGCTCGAAGGGGGGGGGGGAAGATATCAAATATCAGCCCCAAACCGCTATGAAGTCCCAATTTTTTGCAGATTTCGTGGCCGACTTTACAACTGCCCTCGTGCCCGAGGTAGAAAAAGAAATTTTACTAAAACCGTGCACATCATCGGGGGTATGGACCCTATTGATCGACGGTGCCTCGAACGTGAAAGGGTCCGGGCTCAGCATAGTTCTGAAACCACCTACGGGTGGCTTGATTAGACAATCTATAAAAACTGCAAAGTTGACTAACAACGAAGCCGAGAATGAGTCTATGATTGCAGGTCTCGAATTAGCCAAAAGCTTAGGAGCGGAAATCATCGAAGCAAAATGTGATTCCCTTCTGGTAGTAAACCAGGAAAATGGAAGTTTTGAGGTTCGCGAGGACATAATGCAATGATACCTAGACAAACTTCAATTTACTTTGCATCTCTTCAAAGAATGGACCTTGGTCCACATACCTCGAGAGCAGAACAGCAAGGCAGACGCACTTGCAAACCTGGGATCATCCGTCGAGGAAGACGACATTCTCCCCGATACTGTTGTTCAGCTATCCAAATCGGTGATTAAAGAAAGCCATGCCGAAATCAACTCCACTAGGCTGACATGGGACTGGAGAAGTAAATACATAAGTTGTTTGGGAAGTGGGAAGCTACCCGAAGACCCAAAAGAGTCAAGGGCCCTTCGGACCAAGGCAACCCAGTTTTCACTCAATGAAAACATAGCTCTATACAAAAGATCCTTCGACGGACCCTTAGCAGTATGCTTAGGGCCGGAAGACACCGACTACATACTCCGAGAAATCCATAAGGTTACCTGTGGAAATTAATCCGGTGCCGATTCCTTAATTCGAAAAGTGATCAGGGTAGGTTACTATTGGGACAGTATGGAGAAACACACCTAAGAATTCGTCCGAAAATGTGACTAATGCAAATGATTTACGCCAATGGACATCGTTGGCCCCCTACCAACGACGCTAGGCAAGGCCAGATTGATTATATTTATGATTGACTATTTCTCAAAATAGGTGGAAGCGCAGGCCTATGAGAAGGTAAGAAAAAAAGAAGTCATCGAACTGATAACGGGAGGCAGTTCGTCAGAGGTAAGGTGACAAAGTTTTTTGTAGTTCACAAAATCAAAAGAATCCCATCAACACCCTACCACCCGTGTGCAAATGGTCAGGCCGAGTGCACGAACAAAACCATCATTCAAAACATAAAAATGAAGTTAGGAAATGGAAAAGGGATATGGAGGGAGATACTGCCCGAGGTACTGTGGGCGTATCAGACAACATCTAAATCTAGCACAAGATAAACGCCTTTCTCTCTTGTAAATGGGCCCGAGGCGTTAATACTGGTCCAGGTGGGAGAACCTACTGCCAGATTCTGAAATGCCATCGAGGACTCAAATAGTGAAGTTATGACTACGACCCTCGAACTATTAGACGAGAAGCGAGAAGCTTCACTGGTGCGGATGGCTGCCCAAAAACAGAGAATCGAAAGATACTATAATAGGAGAACAAACCTCCAATATTTCGGAGTTGGGGACTTATTCCTAAGAAAAATCACCTTGACCACTCAAAACCCTAATGAAGGGAAGCTAGGCCCGAGTTGGGAAGGACCGTACCGTGTAGTTGGAGTAATCGGCAAAGGATCCTACAAACTCAGCACCATGGAAGGCGAGCTGCTTCCAAACAATTGGAACATATCAATGCTCAGGCGATATTATTGCTAAGGTATAACCTCCTCCCTTTTTTTATTTTTGAGCTTCACAATAATTCCTTGCAGGTGCACAATAAAAGACACCTCGAAGGCCTTGGGTTTTAAAGCATGTGTTGCGCTCTTTTTCCCTCGCATCAGAATTTTATCCCACATCGGTTTTTACCGACGAGGTTTTTAACGAGGAAACACCTATATGCTACCTGAGGAGAACTCATCAAGTATTCAAGGTTTCTCTCTGACCAACCTCAAATACTAAGGGGAATCCCCCCAGGAGATCACTAACATATGCCGAAAAGGGTCTCGACAGGATAATGATGCATTGGACCAAACAATCGAATGAATTGTGTCCACATAGAATAATCGAACCCTTTATAAGAAAAACATCTATACTTGTACGAAGTAATCGGAGAAAGGAATCTTCTATCATCAAAACGCTTCGCACGTCATAGAAGTTTGCTATATGCACAAGAGATAGCCCCAGGGCCCGAACACATCAACCTTGGCTCGGGGGCTGTCCACGACATAAGACCTCATGGCCTGCAACATCGAGCTCTTAAGCCCTCAATGAGGCAAGATTAATAACATAAGCCCTCCATGAGGCAGCATCGACCTTGGCTCGGGGATTGTCCACAACAATCAACCCATCGAGTCACCAGCAACTCGAAGCCGTAAGACCTCAGGGCCGGCAACTTCGAGCTCTTAAGCCCTCCATAAGGTAACATCAACAACATAAGCCCTCTATGAGGCAACATCGACCCTGGATCGGGGACTGTCCATAATAGTCACCCCATCGAGTCACCAGCAACTCGAAGCCGTAAGACCTCAGGGCCGGCGATTTCGAGCTCTTAAGCCCTCCATGAGGAAACATAAAGAACATAATCCCTCCATGATTCAACATCGACCCTGGCTCAAGGACTGTCCACGAAATTCACCCCATCGATTCACCAGCAACTCGAAGCCCTAAGACTTCAGAGCCGACAACCTCGAACTCGTAAGTCTTGCATAAGGCACCGGTACGAGCCTTTCATGAGGAAACATCGAAGCCATAAGACCTCAGGGCTGGAAACTTAAAACTCATAAGCCCTCCATGAGGCGGCATCAAAACTATAAGACCTCAAGCAAGGCGTGTACTGACTCATAAGACATTAAAAAGGCATGATCCCCACATCAAAGTCAAGGCTATATATTGAACTTGTAAGACCCCTAAAAAGGCATACCCTCGATATAGACGCCAAGGCTATCTCACTTGGGGACTAAAAGGTACAGCTAAATACAAATGACCACCTTCATAAGGATATGGCTAAACTAATAGCGGCTCGGAGACGTCCGACTATCACCATAAAATCACAGGCCTTCAATCACTTCGAAAGAACTTTAGAAAGAACCGGTTAAAGGTCGTACCGACCCAAAGCGTAAGATCCCAAGCCGCCAGCTACATTAATTGGTACCGACCTAAAGTAAGAGCCCAATTCACCAGCTACATACATGGTCGTACCGATCTAAAGCGTAAGATCTCAGGTCACCAGCTATAGGTCATATCGACGAAAAGCACCTCAGGGCCGATTTAAAACCTAAAGGCTGATGAGCTCGAGCCAAATTCGACTCGGATACGGAGCCCGTAATGATTAACTAAAGAGCCTAAGGGCCAAATGTGTAAGAGCTCGAGCCGCCAGCTACACCAAAGGTCGTATCAGGGTAAGAGCCCAAGTCGCCAGCTACAGGTCATACCGACGAAAAGTGCCTGAGGGACGATTTAAAAACCTAAAGGCCGATGAGCTCGAGTCAAAATCGACTCGGAGAGTAAGCCCGAAACGATTAACTAAAGTGCCTAAGAACCAACGCGTAAGAGTCTAAGTCGCCAGCCACATTATTAAAGGTTGTACCAACCTAATGTGTATGAGCCTAAATGCTAGCCTAAAAAGCCTTAGGGCCAATGTGTACCTCCAAGGGTTTCATGTCACGCCCCAAAACCGAGGAACGAGACCGGCGCCCAACCGGATTATCCCAGTCAGGCGGACCTGGATTGCCTTTCCTGCCCAACGCGTTACCCGATGTTTACAATATAAATTATTCCACATGAATTAGCCCTTTAGAGTTTAAGCATGAATTTACAATTTGAGTTCATTTTATCCTTTATCCTTTCAACATTTGGTAATCGCAAAACATACAATAATTCCGATTCGGACCACGATTACTAGTAAAAAAAATTACTACTCAAAATACATATATGTACAACCCACATCATGTCTACGGAGCCTCTAAAAGTACTAAGAGTTCTCACAATACTTGCCGGAAACAAGGCCCCGTCTATACCTTAGAAGACATAACATATACAAAAGAGATGATATAGACTACAAACGGCCCCGAGAGGAAAGGGAGTTCACCGGATCTGCTGTAGGAACGGAAGGGAGGCACCACTATCTGCGGCCTGAGCTACCTGCTGTGGAACCACCTACATCCATATAAAAGATGTAGCGCCCTCGACAAAAGGGACGTTAGTACCTTTGAATAGTACTAGTATGTATGAACAAATTTTATTCTAAGTAAAATCAAACAGTACCCAATTGGAAAACAGTTAGGGTAACCACACAAGTACCACACAGATATACAAAAAATCACAAATGAAGATTCCACAGGTAATCATTTCAAAAGTTCATCTGTTGCGGCGCGCAACCCGATCCCACCGTACATTCACATTTCATCCTTATTACCTATCCACCCTTATTACTTCGTGTTGTGGCGCGCAACCCGATCCCACCGTACAATCACATTTCACCCTTATTACCTCTCCACCCTTATTACTTCGTGTTGTCGCGCGCAACCTGATCCCACCGTACAATCATATTCGATAGCAACAATAACCAATAATTATATCACAATGATTTTCATCATCAAGAACATATGTTCATATCAACCAACAACTACATGAGGTCAAAGCACAATAAGCCTTACCCAACAGTAATTAATATATGGTGTTGCCATCATTATTTAACTCAATTAAATCAATCCACAGTTTCTTTTCATCATTTTCCACACTCGACCA
The DNA here is from genome assembly GCA_005239525.1 of Nicotiana knightiana. Classification (NCBI taxonomy): domain Eukaryota; kingdom Viridiplantae; phylum Streptophyta; class Magnoliopsida; order Solanales; family Solanaceae; genus Nicotiana; species Nicotiana knightiana. The sequence goes on from ML401925.1 coordinate 62,987, forward strand.
CTAGTAATTAGATACATTCCATCATTAGGGTATGTTAACATTCTTTCATTTAGTAGCACATCCTGCCATATTGACATATTTGAACATTTAACGAACCTTACACATGATAGGATAAGAACAAAGAATCACCTTTCACAATCGCAATTAGCATGGTAATCGACTAAGAAAATCAGAGAATGAAATTTTACACCTCGACACAGCAAGACAATTAATTCATATATGCTCAAGCAAGAATTTCATATCGTATGCCCGGACACCAACAAGATGACTCTACAAAGATTAAAGTTAGCCATACATACCTTGAATCAGAATTTTCCTTTAATTTTTAATCACAAATTAGAGGACCGTCTAGCACTGCCAATCTATTCCATAGTGTGACATATTTCACTTAGAATTATGAAGCATAAACATAACTTAAACTCATTTAGCCCTTTTATCGAACGCTATGTGACCCCTTTAGATTACTAACCCCCTTTTTATGAATAATTACCCAAACTCATTTACCTTTACTAGATTAGGGAGTTTAACTTACATGCATGCAAGGTATCAACTTTTATCTCCAAGAATCAATTTATGTGTTCTACCTCTTATAGCCAAACCCTGAGAATTAAAAGGAAACCGGGTGGGGACTCACCTCTTAGAGTGAAGAAGATGACAAGTACTCAATAACTTCCAGGCCCGAGTGATAGTGAAAAATCAATTTTGGGTGAAGATGGAACCTTCTCTCTCAAGAACTCTCTCTTCCCTCTCTCTATTTTGTTCAGAAAATCGTTAAAATGGAAGGGGGTAATTGTTTTAATGAACTGGGGGTCGGGTATAAAAATTAGAATTTTAAAAGTCTTGAAGCGGAAATGTGGTCAGGAATACGATCGCATTCCTGCTATGCAGTCCGCATTCCTGTCGCATTAATGGCCCTCAAATGGGTCAAAACGAAACCGAACTGCCCTCGCATAACCTCCTCCGCAAAAATGGAGGTTCAAGAATGCGACATCTGTGCGGTCCGCATTCTCAAAATGCGATCGCATCTTGGGCCGCATAGTTGTTCTCAAATTGGACAGTAGATTGTCCATGTATGCGACCACTATGCGGTCCGCATACCAGTTATGCGATCGCATAGTGCATCGTATGACACCGCAACTGTAGAAAATTTTGTCTTTTAAGTCCTGGGGTACTTTGTACTCAAAAAGGGTCCGTTTTAAGAATTTCTACAGTTATAACAACACGGGGACCTATTTGGGCATTATTTTTAGCCATGAAATTTTACGGGTCTTTACATTCTCCCCCACTTAAAATCATTTGTCCTCGAATGAAGATTGGAGAACCACAAGAGGAGGAGAAAAACAAAATAAACCAACCCCCAAATTTTCACTAACTCCGATAATTTCTTGAAATTTTGCTAGAGTTTCCTTTGAATATACGACTATCCACCTGTCAGAGAGCCCTCAAAATACATGTTTAACCAATTCCACACATTACCAACCACTCCATCAACTCACATATAATTGGGTTACCTCAACAAGTCGTATGCAATTCAATTACTTCAACATGCTATACCTATTTCAGTTAACACCACAAACTTGCATATCATTCAACTATCACATGAATTGCACATAATTTATCTTACTTCAAAGAGTTGCACATTACCCAAATAATTACAACATACACAAATATGGCACAACTTGAGAAGTTACAATAGTAGGGCAATTAGGGAATATGGGTACTTTTGCACAGAATTTGACATAATATATAATTGCTTAGGAATGAAAATTTTCAAACCATTATCGGACTTATTCAAAAATGGGGACATTTCTCTTTCATTTCATTTTCCGCTTCCCATGTGGCTTCCTCGACTTGTTGACTTCGCCATAACACTTTAATAGAAACGATCTCTTTGTTCCTCAATCTACGGACTTGCCTATCAAGAATAGCAACTTGAACATCTTCATATGACAATCCTTCATTAATTTCAACCGTTTCGACCGACACAATAGCGGATGGATCCCCAATCACCTTCTTCGACATGGACACATGGAACACCGAGTGCACTAATGACATTTCAGGGGGTAATTCCAGTCTATAGGCCACCTGTCCTATCCTTTGAGCGATCCGATACGGCCCGACATACCTAGGGCTCAATTTCCCTTTGTTCCCAAACCGCATTACTCCCTTCATGGGAGATATCTTCAAGAACACCCAATCATCTACTTGAAACTCCAAATCCCTACGACGAACGTCCGCATAGGATTTCTGGCAACTCTGAGAAGTTTTCATCCTTTACTGAGTGACTCTAACTTTTTCCATAGCCTGCTGCACGAGATCCAGCCCTAGCAATTCTTCTTCACAAACTTTGAACTATATGATCGGAGACATACACCCTCTTCCGTACAATGCCTCGAATGGGGCCATCTGAATACTAGCATGGAAGCTATTATTGTAAGAAAACTCTATAAGCGGCAAGTGATCATCCCAGCTACCTTGAAATCTAAAACGCAAGCTCGTAACATATCTTCAAGTGTTTGAATAGTCCGCTCCGCCTGACCGTTCGTCTGTGGGTGGAAAGCTGTGCTAGGATTTACCTGAGTACCCAGACCTTGCTGAAATTTCCTCCAAAAGATACCTGTGAACTAGGCCCCTCGATCCGAGATAATAGAAACTGGAGTTCCATGGAGTCTGACTATTTCCTTGATATACAACTGAGCATACTGTTATGCAATATTGGTGGACTTGACTGTCAAGAAGTGAGCTGATTTTGTGAGTCGATCCGCTATCACCCAAATTGAGTCGAACATGCGCTGAGTGCGGGGTAACCCTACCACAAAGTCCATATTGACCATCTCCCATTTCCACATTGGTATTTTTATAAGCTGCTTCAACCCACCGGGCCTCAGATGCTCGGCCTTCACCTACTGACAATTCGGACACCTAGCCACAAAGTCCGCCACACCCCTCTTCATACCATTCCACCAATAAATCTATTTGAGATCATGATACATCTTCGTAGAACCTGAGTGTACTGAATACCTAGAATTGTGAGCCTCTACCGATACCCTTTCTCGAAGATAATCCACGCCTGGAACACATAGCCTCCCTTAGCACTGCAAAACACCGTCATCATTGCCGAGCAAAAATGTGAAGGTCTTGTGATTCAGGATTGCCTCTCTCAACTGTACCGATGCTAGATCTCTGAATTGCTTTTCCTTGACTTCCGTTACAAGTGAAGATTCTGCTCCATTATGCACCATGAAATCCCCTTCGTCTGAGGTTGAAAGACAGACCCCCAGACTAGCCAACTGATAAACCTCCCAATCCAAAGACCTCTCATATGCTTCCAAATGATCCAAGCTACCCATGGACTTCCGTTTAAGGGCGCCAGCCACCACATTCGCTTTCCCCAGATGGTACAAAATATTCATATCATAATCCTTGAGAAACTCCAACCATCTTCGCTGCCTTAAGTTTAAATCCTTCTGCTTGAACAAGTATTGAAGATTCTTGTGGTCTGTGAACACGACCACATTGACCCCATAAAGATAATGCCGCCAGATTTTCAGTGCAAACACAACCGCTGCAAGCTCCAAATCATGCGTCGGATAATTCTTCTCGTGATTCATGAGTTTCCTAGAAGCATACGCTATAACCTTCCCTCACTTCATCAATACACACCCCAAACCAGCCCTTGAAGCATCACAATAAACCACAAATCCCTCTGTACCCTTTGACAAGGTCAACACGGGCATCGAAGTCAATCTCAATTTCTACTCCTGAAAACTCTTTTCACAAGCATCGGACTACTGAAATTTTTCTACTTTCTGTGTCAACTTAGTCAGTGGGGAGGCAAGACTAGAGAATCCCTCCACAAATATTCGATAATACCCATTTAAACCCAAGAAAGTATGAATCTCTGTTGGGGTCGTCGGTCTAGGCCAATCCTTTATTGCTGCGATCTTTTGGGAATCAACCTGAATCCTTTCCCTGGAAACAACATGGCTAAAAAAGGTGACTGATTCTAGCCAAAAGTAAAATTTTGAAAACTTCGCATACAACTGGTCCTGATGAAGGGTCTGCAGAACTGCCCTGAGGTGATTAGCATGATCTTCTTGACTCCGCGACTAAACAAGGATGTCATCAATGAAGACAATCACGAAGGAGTAAAGAAACGGTTTGGAAACCCAGTTCATAAGGTCCATAAAATCTGCTGGGGCATTGGTTAGCCCAAAAAACATTACTAGAAATTTGAAGTGCCCATAACGGGTCCTGAAGGCGGTCATAGGAATATCCTGCTCCCTGATATTTAACTGGTGATACCCGAACCGTAAATCAATCTTTGAGAAGAACCTAGAATCTTGCAACTGGTCGAACAAATCATCTATCCGAGTCAATGGATATTTTTTTTTGAAAGTGACCTTGTTGAGCTGCCCATAATCAATACACATCCAAAGTGATCCATCCTTCTTCCTGACAAAACGAACCGGTGCACCCCAAGGCGACCCACTTGGCCGAATGAAACCCTTTTCCAATAGATCTTTCAATTGTTCTTTCAACTCTCTCAGTTTCGCTGGCGCCATCCTGTAGGGTGGAATAGATATTGGCTACATATCTGGCAATACATCAATCCCGAACTCAATCTCTCTATCTGTCGAAACTCCAAGAAACTCATCCGGAAATACTTCTAGATACTCATTCACAACCGGCACGAACTCGGGAGCATGCACCTCTGAAGTGGTGTCCGCAACCCAAACCAAATGGTAGATACACCCCTTCCTGATCATTTTTGAGGTCTTGAGGTAGGAAATAAACCTACCCCTAGGCGAAACATCATTCCCCTTCCATTCGATAACTGGTTTGTTAGGAAACTCAAGCCTCATAATTCTGGTTTGGCAATCGAATCTAGCAAAGCACGAGTAGATCCAATTCATTCCCATGATAACATCAAAATCCACAATTCCTATCTCAATAAGATCGGCCGTGGTATCCCGACCACACACTATGACAACAAAATTCTTATAGACTCGCGTGAACGTAATAGAATCACCAACCGGAGTCGACACAGGGAACATCTCATGAAGCTGTTCGGATTCTATCCCAAAACATGAAGCAATAAATGGAGTAACATATGACAATGAAGACTCGGGATCAGTAAGATTATAAACATCATGCACTTGGACAGTCAGAATACCTGTGACGGCATCTGGGGAAGCCCCCGCACTCTAGCGACCATTCAAAGCATAGAGCCAATTGGGCCCCCCTCGACCCGTGCTCCACTCCTAGCTGCACCGCACCCTGCTGGAGCTGGAGGGTGTGCTGAAGATGTAGCGGCTAAAGAGATGGATGGCTGAGCAGTTCCCCTACCCGCGTCCTAACTAGGTGCGTGACAATCTCATTGGATATGGCCTCTTTCTCCGCATATATAGCACACAGGTATATCCAGGTAACAAGGCTCGGAATGAAACCTACCACACTTAGGGAATGAGGCCCTCCGCTGCTGCTGGAACCTTCCACCTGAACGACCTGACTGATGGAACCTCCTGCTATCTGAACCTTGTCCAAAGCGACCTCCCTACTGATAACTGTATCCTGATGATAGGGCACTGGCTGAGGACTAAACATAGGACTGGGATGGCCCTGATAACCCTCTCCCAAGGGCTGATCTCCCACCTGCAACTGAACTCCCAAGGTTGCCCGTTGACCGGGCCCTATTACCACTCTTTCTCCATCTTTATCTTCAACTTCCGAGCCTCTGTAGCCTGGGTGAATCCCACGATCTTCCCATAATTCATATCCGAATGCAAGGCAGCTGTAGTAGCTTCATTACCAACCAAGGGACCAAGGCTCTGAACAAAACGTCGAACTCTGTCCTCCATAGTCGGCATCATGTGCGTGGCATATTTGGGCAGGCGCACGAACTCCATGTGGTACTCCCACACACTCACGTTGCCCTGCTTAAGGACCTCAAACTCCACAACACAGGCGTCTATAGTCTCCGCAAAGAAGAAATGATCCATGAAGGCATCAACAAACTCATCCCACTTCACCGGAGGGCTTCCCTCCCCACGGGAACCCTCCCACATCTCAAACCACGAATATGCCGCTCATTTTAGCCTATAGGAAGCAAACTCAACCCCCTGTGGCTCTGTAGCCTTGATAACCTGGAGAGTCTTGTACATTTCATCTATAAAGTCCTGGGAGGCCACTAGCTGAGTCAACATCTGAATAGCTCCCCTGAGGTCCCCATCACAAATACCGGGACCGGAAGCTGGGGCTGAGAAGGGATCAAGAACGTCAGCGGGAAGGATTTGAGCACCCTCCACTGGAGTAGGAACAAGGATAGTCTAGCCTGGAGTGGAGGAGTCAGGCTGGTTTATGGCCGGGGAATCATTCACACCTGCAGCACCAGCTGGAGAATTTTTGGCCACTCCTGGGGTGGGATTGGCCTCTGGACCGAGCCGAGCTCTCTTCTTGAGTGCCATTTATTGAAAATTTGAACAATGCACGAGTTAGATAAATGTGTTCTCACCTTCCACCCCATCGCATGATACAATGTAACAATGAAAGGGTATTTTCCTAAATGTCCATGCAGCCCCCTAATTACAGATATGGTCGACAACACATCGATAAGAAGAGCTTTACTAGACACGTCTCTGAGACATCCTAGGACACTTTAAAGACCGGGCTCTGATACCAAGTTTGTCACGCCCCAAAATAGAGGAATGAGACCGGCGCCTAACCGGATAATCCCGGTCAGGCGGACCTGGATTGCCTTTCCTGCCCAACGCGTTACCCCGTGTTTGTTTTTCCACATTATTCCACATGAATTAGCCATTTAGAGTTTAAGCATGAATTTACCATTTGAGTTCATTTCATCCATTATCCTTTTAACATTTGGTAATCTCAAAACATAAAATAATTTCAATTAGGACCACGATTACTAGTAAACACAATTACTGCCCAAAATACATATATGTACAACCCACATCATGTCTACGGAGCCTCTAAGAGTTCTCACTATACTAGCCGGCAACAAGACCCCGACTATACCTTAGAAGACATAACATATACAAAAGAGATGATATAGACTACAAACGGACCCGAGAGGAAAGGGGCTCACCGGATCTGCTGTAGAAACGGAAGGGAGGCACCACTATCGACGGTCTGAGCTACCTGCTATGGAACCACGTACATCTATATAAAAGATGTAGCGCCCTCGAAAAAAGGGACGTTAGTACCTTTGAATAGTACTAGTACGTATGAACAAAGTTTATTCTAAGTAAACATAAACAGTAGCCAATTGGAAGACAGTCAGGGTAACCACACAAGTACCACAACAGAGATACAAAAAATCACAAATGAAGATTCCCTAGTTACTCATTTCAAATGTTCATCTGTTGCGGCGCGCAACCCGATCCCACCGTACATTCACATTTCACCCTTATTACATGTCCACCCTTATTATTTCGTGTTGCGGCGTGCAACCCGATCCCATCGTACAAACATATTTCACCCTTATTACCTCTCCACCCTTATTACTTCGTGTTGCCGCGCGCAACCCGATCCCACCGTACATTCACATTTCACCCTTATTACATGTCCACCCTTATTATTTCGTGTTGCGGCGTGCAACCCGATCCCATCGTACAATCATATTTCACCCTTATTACCTCTCCACCCTTATTACTTCGTGTTGCCGCGCGCAACCCGATCCCACCGTACAATCATATTTGATAGCAACAATAACCAACAATTATATCACAGGGATTTTCATCATCAAGAACATACGTTCATATCAACCAACAACTACATGAAGTCAAGGCATAATAATCCTTACCCAACAGTAATTCATATATGGTGTTGCCATCATTATTTAACTCAATTACATCAATCCACAATTTCTTTTCATCATTTTCCACACTCGACCATTAGCAATTAGATACATTCCCCAATCAGGGTACATTAACATTCTTTCATTTAGTAGCACATCCTGCCATATTAACATATTCGAACATTTAACGAACCTTACACATGATAGGATAAGAAGAAATAATTACTCTTCACAATTGCAATTAGCATGGTAATCGACTACGAAAATCGGAGAGTGAAATCTTACACCTCGACATAGCAGGATAATCAATTCACATATGCTCAAGCAAGAATTTCATACCATATGCTCGGACACCAACAAGATGACTCTACAAAGATTAAAGTTAGCCATACATACCTTGAATCGGAATTCCCCTTTAATTTTTTTTATCACAAATCACCGAATCGTCTGCACCGTCAATCTATTACACAATGTGACATATTTCACTTAGAATTAGGAACCATAAACATAACGCGAACTCATTTGGGCATTTTATCGAACGCTATGTGACCCCCTTAGATTACTAACCCCCTTTTTGTGAATAATTACCCAAACTCGTGTCCCTTCACTAGACTAGGGAGTTTAACTAACATGCATGCAAGGTATCAACTTTTATCTCCAAGAATCAATTTATGTGTTCTACCCTTTTTAGCCAAAAACTGAGAATTAAAAGGAAATGGGGTGGGGAATCACCTCTTAGAGTGAAGAATATGGAAATTACTCAATAACTTCCAGGCCCGAGTGATAGTGAAGAATTAATTTTGGGTAATGATTGAACCTTCTCTCTCAAGAACTCTCTATTCCCTCTCTCTATTTTGTTCAAAAAATCGTTAAAATGGAAGGGGGTAAATGTTTTAATGAACTGGGGGTCGGGTATAAAAATTAGGAAAAAAGTCCCGAAGAGGAAATGCGGTCGATCGCATTCCTGATATGCGGTCTGCATTCCTGTCACATAAATGGCCTCAAATGGGCCAAAAGGAAACAGGACTGCCCGGGTATGCGACCACTATGCGGTCCACATACCTGTTATGCGATCGCATAGTGCGTCGCATAACCTCCTCCACAAAAATGGAGGTGCAAGAATGTGACAGCTATGCGGTCCGCATTCTCAAAATGCGATTGCATCTTGGGCCGCATACTTGTCCTCAAATTGGACAGCAGACTGTCCATGTATGCAACCACTATGCGGTCCGCATACCTGTTATGCGATCGCATAACATCGCAACTCTGGAAAATTTTATCTTTTAAGTCCCGGGGTAATTTTTATTCAAAAGGGTCCGGTTTAAGAATTTCTACAGTTATAACAACACAGGGACCTATTTGGGCATTATTTTTAGACATGAAATTTTACGTGTCTTTACATTTCATTTCTAAATCCCATTCATCGGACTAATCATCGAAGGCCATCGAAACCTATTTCAAGAAACAAGAAAAGAAACAAGGAATAGCAACATGCCTTTTATATATGATGAAATTTCATGAAACATATTTATAAAGCTTAAAATAAAATCCCTTATACAGGAAAGAAGAATAAACAAAAATGTACCACTAGGGTGCCCTTTCAACGGCTCACTCGGAGGTTATGCTTCCGGTGGCTTGGCCCTCGGTCCCTAGATCCTCAACAACCTCTGCCCCCTCGGGGATTCACCCACATCTCCATCAGCTTCCGAGCCACTGCTTGAATAATTTTTGAAAGCAAGCAGGGCCTCCGATTTCTATTGCAGGGTCTTCACAATCTCTATCTCAACAAATAAATCGAGGCCCCTTGCATGTATATCCTCGAGGTCCTGTCGCCGAGACTTTAATCGGGCATGCTCTAGAGCTTGGGAAAGCCTAAGATAGGACTCCTCGATTGCTTTCCTGGCATGGGCATTTGTAGCAGCAACATCAACCTTATACGAATCTATGAGCGCATCGGCTTTAGCCTTAATCGAAGAAAATGCGGTGACCGATTTAGCATAGAGGCCTTTGTATTTGCTACTTTCAGCCCTCGCCTCCCGAAGGCAATCCTCAAGCGAGGTTACATTCTTCTTGAGGGCTTCTCTGCTAGAAGTTATCTCATTCATGCACTGCTTAAACCCAAGGATCTCAGCATCTCTAGCTTCGAGTCGTTCCCGCATCAGGGCATCTTTTACCTTAAGGTACAAAGATCAGCCCGATAAATATCAAAGTACTGATAGCAGGAAAGAGAAAAAACAAAACGTACAGAAAGATATGTTACCTTCTTGTCAAGATCACTCCATTTCTGAGATACCGTCTCTCAATAGGCTCAGAGGACCAGATCCTCTTCCTCTTTTCGGGTAGGAAGAGCCCTGAGCGCACCCGCCTCCAATAAAAATCTCATGCGCTTCCCCTCATAATGGGTCAGCTCAGATTGGAACTTGGCTGTGGTCCCGTTATAAAGAACTTTTGCCTGATAGCACAAAAGAAGAAGGGTTAGTGAAATGCTAATCAAGGCTCGAAACAATCAACAAAGAGATTACCTGTTTGCAAATCCTTTCAGCCTCCTCGAAAATAAACATGGCATTAAGATCGGGGTTCTTCTCAACCATAGTGAAGATCCCCTCAACTACATACTTCCCTTCGAGAGGTGCCTCCATATTGGAAGACCCTAAGTTACGGGCATCTTGTGTCTCTCTCGGAGAAAATGTCAAAATCAAAAAATAATGTCCTACATTAATGACCCTGAAAAGATCAAACCGGCGGAGAATCTCCACCAAATATCCTTCCGCTGAAGATACATGTCGGATAATAGTCGACCTCAGGAACATCATACGACCTACCCTCAAAAACCACTTCGGCCTCAGGAAGGATGGCACCATCAACCTCTGATTTAGAAGCCCTCAGCTCTTTGGTGGTCAGATCAGCAAATGAAGAAGTAGTTACATTCCCACCTCCCTCGGGTGATGTCGGGAAATCATTTTTCTCTATTACAGCGGCGAGGTCAGGTTTGGAATTTTGCACTATAGCCTTCGATGGCCCCAGAAACTCAGTCGACGATTCCCTTTTCCTCTTTCTATCCTCGTCTAGTTTTGGGGTATCTCCTTCCCTAGGCGATGCTTCTTTCATCAAAGAGGTCTCCCCTAGGCCTTCACAAACACAGAACACAAAAGGTCAGAGTATATTCAACAGACATCCCCTTTTAAAAAGGAACTCAAGTATCACAAGAAAGTAAGCCCCACTATGATCTTTAGCTTCCTATCAGCCCCTGGCTAGATCATGCCATACGCGCTCAGCATACGGGCAAATCGAATCAAGCCGGTGAACCCAACTCGGGAGATCCTTAACCGCATATGGATACCATGCAACAACTATATCATAAAAGGGAGTTAGTTCGAGGGAAACTTAACACGAAAGAAGATTAAAAGTATTAACTTATGATTCGTATACCATTCCTCTGGGAACGACATCCTTTCATATGAAATCAAAGTTGAGGTCCTAACCCGAATAAAGCGGCTCGGCCACCCTCTATCCTTGTCTTCTTCGATACAAGCAAAGAAAGACTTCGAGGCCCGGTGCTGAACTTTGATCAGACTGCACCGATAGAGGAGGAGATTGTACATTCTAATCAGATACTCGAGCTTGAAAGGCATCCCCTCGACCATATTAGCAAAATGCATGATCATGTAAACAATGTTCTAGAATGTCGGATCAATCTGGCCGATCGTCACTTGATATCGCTTGCAGAAATCGAGAACCACGGGGTCTATCAACGTGGAAGACGGCCCTATCGGGCCTAGGGTAAATGGATAGGTATATACACTAAGGAAGCCAGTTATATGGATATTTATGTGTTCCTCCCGAGAAAGAATCTCCACTTGAACGGCATCTCCCTAGCGGCAGTCAGCCTTCACCTCCTCGGAGTTTGTTATCAGGCAGATATATCAGGATATGGGTTCACATCGCCCTGGCTTCGATGAAGGTTTGTCAACATTGAAATCGAAGGATGTCTCGCAAGAATCAGGGATGCAGTCCTCGAGATTTGAGGGTATCATTACTTTAACCTATGAATAATGTAAAGATGAGGAGGCTTTATCATCTCGTGGAATAACTGTGGAGGCCTCTGTCATCTCTGGTAAAAGATTTCGAAGAGAACTGGAAAGAACTGGTCAGAGAAGGGATACAGAAAGGAAGCAATAAGGGCTCTCTTTGAATGGTTAGAAGAAGTAATGAAGAATGAGGGACATGAGGAGGAGTATTTATAAGGGCCAACCACGCACGTTGGTGAAAGCCAAAGGGCAGCCAACCACCGTCATAATTTCGAATATTTTTCGAAGAACTGTGTGAATGAAAAGCTTCCCTCCTATCACATCAGACACCAACATGGCACACATGACGAAATTATAAAGGTATTAAAAGGGTGATGAATTCAAAACTTTTCTTGTCCTTTCACTCCAACAAACGCGGGGACTATCTGTATGCCATGAAATTGGGGAAGGCCGATTTTCAGGTTTTTTCAGCTTCCCGAGCCTCGACCTCAAATGTATCAGAGCAAAGTCTGAATTTCAACCCTGACGTGCACCCTTCGAGGAAGTATTCTGAGGATTCGATATACATCGGGGAAGGGAAAACATCGAAGAGTGTTATGGGAAAGCGGGAAGTTCTATAAGGCACGTGGTTAAAGATGATAAAGTATACAAAATAGTACAAGCATGTACCATGGCATTAAAATGACAGTACGAGTCATATCTCTTTGCATTAATTACACATGTAGTATGTTAGGATTCCCCCTCATATATAAAGGGGACCCTTGTCACTTTGTAACACACATGATACTCAATATACAATAACAAGAACATCCTTTTCTCTTTAACTAATAACATTCTGTACAATTGCTTTATTAATTTATTGCTTCTCATTTATCGTGTTATTGAGATATTCTTCATTTATTACTTATTATTGATAATAAATAAGCTACTCTTAAGGCCTTCAGCATTGTTATATCGTTATTGATATACCACTATCAAGCTTCTAAAACTCGACCTCAAGGCCCTTACCGACCACCCTCGAGACCTATCTCTCCACTTCTCGGTTTGCATAATCCTGTTTCCTTTTGTTCTTATTTTGTTTCCTTGCTTCATATTCAGTATCTACTACCTAACCAACCAGTTTTAAAATAGATCACATATTTTTAGAACCACATAATCATATATAATTGTAATTACCATTTTCCCGGTAAACACCGCCCGACAGAGATATTGATTTTGATATTGATTTATTGCCGGGCACTCAACCCATCTCTATTCCTCCTCACCATATGGATCCTCCTAAGTTGAAGGAGTTGAATGAGCAGTTACAGGATTTTCTTGATAAGGATTCATTCATCCCAGTGTGTCACCTTGGGGTGCTCCGGTCTTGTTTTTGAAGAAAAAGGATTGTTCTATGCGTATGTGTATCAATTATCGTCAGTTGAACAAGGTTACAGTGAAGAACAAGTATCCATTGCCCCGCATTGATGACTTATTTGATCAGTTACAGGGTGCGAAGGTGTTTTCTATGACTGACTTGCGTTCGGGCTATCATCAGTTGAAGATTCGGGAGCTAGATATCCTGAAGACTGCTTTCAGAACCAATATGGTCATTATGAGTTTCTTGTCATGTCTTTTGGGCTGACCAATGCCCCAACAACCTTTATGCATTTGATGCACAGTGTGTTCCGACATTATCTTGATTCCTTGGTCATTTTGTTTATTGATGACATCCTAGTGCATTCCTGAACTCGGGAAGGTCATGAGCATCACCTGAGGAATGTGCTTCAAACTTTGAGGAAGAATATGATGTACTCAAAATTTTTCTAAGTGTGAGTTTTGCCTTGACTAAGTGGCATTGTTGGGTCACGTAGTACTGAGTGATGGGATCATGGTAGACCCGAAGAAGGTGGAGGCAGTGTAGATTTAGCCTAGACCATCATCCGTAACAAAGAACCATAGTTTCCTTGGTTTAGCGGGGTATTACCGTCGCTTTATAGAGGGATTTTCATCTATTCCAACACCTATAAATAGGCTGACCCAAACGGGTGCTCCGTTAAGGTGGACAGAGGAGCGTGAGGAGAGATTTTAGAAGGTCAAGACAACTTTGACTATACCCCCAATATTGTTATTGCCTACACATTCGGGGTCTTACATTATCTATTGTGATGCCTGGCGGATTGGTCTTGGTGCAGTGTTGATGCATGACGGTAGGGTGATTGCCTACGCGTCCATACAGTTGAAGGTGCATGAGAAAAACTACCTTGTCCACGATCTTGATTTAGTACCTATTGTTCATGCCTTGAAGATCTGGCGCCACTATTTGTCCAATGTTCCTTGTGAGATCTACACTGATCACCAGAGTTTGTAGCACATGTTCAAGCAAAAGGATCTTAATCTGCATCAGCAGAGTTGGTTGGAGTCACTTAAGGATTTTGACATCACTATTTTGTACCACCCGGGGAAGGACAATGTAATGGCCGATGCTTTGAGTCGTCAGGTGGAGAGTTTGGGGAGTTTGGCATATCTTCCAGCAACATACAGGCCCTTAACCTTGGATGTAAGGCTTTAGCCAGCCAGTTCGTGAGATTGGATATTTTGTAGCTGAGCTGACTATTGGCTTGTGTGGTCTCTCGATCTTCCCTTTATGACCGTATCAGGGAGCGTCAGTATGATGACACCCATCTTTTTGTCCTTCATGATAGGGTTCTGCGAGGTGATGCCAGAGATGTGACTATTGGTGATGATGGCGTGATGAGGATGCAGGGCTGGATATGTGTGCCCAATGTGGATGTGCTTGAGGAGTTGATTCTTGAGTAGGCCCACAACTCAACGGTATTCCATCCATCCTGGTTCCGCAAAGATGTACCAGTATTTAAGACAACACTATTGGTGAAAGAGGATAAAGAAGGATATAGTTGGGTTTGTGACTCGGTATCTCAATTGTCAGCAGGTCAACTATGAGCATCAAATACCGGGTGGCTTTCTTCAAATGTTTGAGATCCTAGAGTGGAAGTAGGAGCGGATAACCATAGATTTCGTAGTTGGGCTCCCACGAACTTCGAGGAAGTTCGATGCTATTTGGGTAATTGTGGATCGGCTGAACGAGTCAGCTCATTTCATCACACTGATGACTATTTACTCTTTCGAATGGTTGGCTGGGATTTATATTTTAGAGATCTTCCGCCTGTATGGTCTCCCAGTTTCCATCATTTTAGATAGAGGTAGACAATTTACATCACAATTCCTGAGAGCCGTTCACCATGAGTTGGGAACTAGAGTGGAGTTGAGCACAACATTTCACCCTCAGACAGACGTGCAGTCCGAGCGCACGATTCATATTATAGAGGATATGTTTCGTGCATGTGTGATGAAGTTTGGAGGGTCATGGGACCAGTTCTTGCAACTTGCCGAGTTTTCCTACAACAAAAGTTATCAGTCCAGCATTCAGATGGTACCGTATGAGGCTCTATATGGTAGGCAGTGTCGGTCCCCAGTGGGTTGGTTCGAGCTGGGCGAGGCCCGATTGTTGGGTAACGACTTGGTTCAGGATGCCCTGGATAAGGTGAAGGTGATTGAGGATCGACTTTGCACAGCCCAGTCTAGACAGAAGAGTTACGCAGACCGGAAGGTTAGCGATCTAGCATTCATGGTTGGAGAGCGGGTCGTGCTTCAGGTATTTCCTATGAAGGGCGTTATGAGGTTCAGAATGAACGACAAGCTGAGCCCGAGGTACATTGGTACTTTTGAGATATTGTGGCATGTTAGGGAGGTTTTCTATGAGATTTCTCTACCTCCCAGCCTAGCAGGAGTTCATCTAGTATTCCACATTTCTATGCTCTGGAAGTATCACAGTGATCTGGCTCATATATTGGATTTCAGTTAAATCCATTTGGACAAGGATCTATCTTATGTTGAGGAGCCAGTGGCTATCTTAAACAGGCAGGTCAGAAAACTAAGGTCAAAGAACATTGCTTCTGTAAAGGTCCAGTGGAGGGATCAGCCAATCGAGGAGGAGAGTTTGGAGACCGAGCGGGATATGTGCAACCGTTATCCCCATCTTTTCATAGATTGAGGTATGTCTCTATGCTCGTTCGAGGATGAATAATTGTTTTAAGAGGGGGAGGATGTAACGACCCAACTAGTCGTTTTGAGAGTTAGAGCCTAGATCCCTTAATAACTGCTTCCCTCATATCTATTCCGGCTTTTATTTCTTGCTGGGAGGGTTCGTATTGGTTTCCGGAGTCAATTGAGACACTTAGTCTCTTAATTGGAAGCTTAAGTTGGAAAAGTCGACCGGACG
Organism: Nicotiana knightiana; assembly: GCA_005239525.1. Classification (NCBI taxonomy): domain Eukaryota; kingdom Viridiplantae; phylum Streptophyta; class Magnoliopsida; order Solanales; family Solanaceae; genus Nicotiana; species Nicotiana knightiana. The sequence goes on from ML401925.1 coordinate 79,113, forward strand.
TTGACTTGTGTGTAAACGACCTCGAATTTGATTTTTGAGTGTTTTGTCAGCTCAGTTAGGTTATTTTGGACTTAGGAGCGCGTCCGGAATGTGATTTGGAAGTATGTAGTAGAATTAGGCGTAAATTAGCAAACGTTTGAATTTTGGCGGTTTTGGTCGATAGTGGGAATTTTGATATCGGGCTCGGAATGGAATTCGAGAAGTTGGAGTAGGTTCGTAGTGTCACTTGTGCGTAAAATTTGAGGTTATTCAGATGAGATTTGATATGTTTCGATGTCGTTTGTATAATTTAGAAATTTCAAAGTTTATTAAGCTTGAATACATGGGTAATTCATGTTTTTGATGTTGCTTGGTGCGGTTTGAAGGCTCGACTAAGCTTGTATAGTGTTTTCGAATTTGTTGGTATGCTTGGTTGAGGTCCCGAGGGCCTCGAGTGAGTTTCTACTGCTTAATGAGTTAAAATTTTGACTTAGAGAAATTTCTGATGTGCTGGTTTCTAGTTTTTTCACACCTGTGGTGAGGGGTCCGCAGGTCCGGCCCTGCAGAAGCGAGGCTGGGATCCTAGATGCGCTGTTAGACCTGGGTGTCAATGTTTACAGATGCGATGGGTGAGCCGCAGGAGCGCAACCGCATCTGCGAGAGGGTACTCGTAGATGCGGATGTGAGAAGGATCCAAGGTTCCGCAGAAGTGGACGAGTAGCCGCAGAAGCGCAACTGTATATGCAGACATAGGCACGCAAGTGCGTACTCCATAGTTTCAATGAAAACTCACAGGTGCGAAGTTCTAGCCGCAGAAGCGGAACCGCAGGTACGATGATGAGGTCGGAAGAGCGATATCACTGGGTAGAATAGGGAAATTTTGAGGGTTTGACCTCATTTTAATTTTTGGACTTGGAGAGCTCGGATTTGGGCGACATTTTGAAGGATTTTCAGAGGACGTTATTGGGTAACGATTCCTATCTCGATTTTGATTATATTCCATAAATCTATTGTTGTATTCTTCATTAAATTAAGGGATTTGAGTGGGAAAATTGGGAAATGGGGAAAAAGGTTCCTCTAATGAAATTATGAGTTTTGAGTGGGATTTGCGCGTCAGATTTGGATAATATTTTTACGAGTGTACTCGTGAGTTAATGGCTTGTAACGACCCGACCGGTCGTTTCGTGAGAATAGCCCCATTTCCCCCGTTTGTACTTTATCGTATGTTTCTTAGCGTGTTTATGTTGTGTTGGGTTGGTTGGTTCGGGTTCGGAGTGGTAGTGAGAACTGAGACACTTAGTCTCTTAATGTAGCTTAGTAGTTGAAAAAGTCAACTGGGAGTTGTCTTATTGGTAAATGACCTCGGAATGCAGATTTTATGGCTCGCATAGCTTCGTTAGGTGATTTGTGACTTTGGAGTGTGTTCATAATGATGTTTTGATGTCCGGTGTAGATTTAGGCTTGAATTGGCGAAAGTTAGTTTTTGGCGATTTCATGTCAGCAGGGGAAAATAGACTATTAGGGTCGGAATGGAATTCCGATAGTTGGAGCAGGTTCGTAATGTCATTTTTGATATGTGTGAAAAATTTACAGGTCAATCGGATGTGTTTTAGTTGGTTTCGGCATCATTGGCGAATCTCGAAATTTCAAAGTTCATAAGCTTGAATTTGATGTGATTTTTGTGTTATTGCATAGTTTTTGGTGTTTCGAAGATTCGACTAAGTTTGAATGAGGTTATGGGATATGTTGGTATGTTTGCTGAGGTCCCGAGGGCCTCGGGTTTTTTTTGGGGTATTAACGGACCAACTCTTGGCTTAAAAACTAGGAAGATTTTTGCTAGTGTGAGTTTCTGATTCCCTTATACGCGATCGGGGGAGGATGTTTGCGATCACATAGGCCTAGCTGGGGATGGAAGGACTTTTATCGTATGCGATCGCGTGAGTGTGAAGTTGTTGTGCAGTGTGATCGTGTGGTGTTGTTAGTGTTCACATAGGGTTGAATGATGCGTGAGTGGGCTGAGTCGTTGTTCTTCGCAATCACGTAGAGTGGTTCGCGATCGCGTGGGTTTATTTCCTATTGAATCGCGATCGCGTATGGATGTACGCGATCGCGTAGTGTAATTTGATGGGGCAGCAAATTTGTTCTTCGTGATCGCGTGGGAGCTTCTGCGATCGCAGTGAAGAAAGAGGCCGGGGCAGACAACTTTTAAGTTCTAATTTCGGGGGTTCTTAGCCATAACTCAATATTTCATTAGAGAGCTCGGGGTAAGGAGATTTTGGACGAGATTTTCATTGGGGTTCTTGTGGTAAGTGTTCTTCAATCATTTTTGGTTTAATTTCATGAATTTGTCTTGATTTTCACCATGAAATTTGAGGAATTAAAGTAGAAAAGTTGGGAAAAATAGGAGGAAAATTTGGAAAGTTCTTTTGGTGTTTTGAGTGGGAAATTGAGGTCAGATTTTTGTAAATTTGGTATGGGTAGACTCATAAGGGAATGAGGATTTTAGTTTTGTAATTTTTATCGAATTACGAGACGTGGGCCTTGGGCTGGGGTTTGGCCAATTTCGAGAATTGTGCTTAAAATTTATATCTTTCGATTGGGTTTTGTTCCGTTAGTGTATATTGATGATGTTAATCTGGTTTTGTTTAGATTCAGAGCATTTGGGATCCAATTCAAGGGGAAAGAACATCACAGCGTAGCTTCTGGGCTGTTTTGAGGTAAGTAACGATTGTAACTCTTAACTTGAGGGTATGAAACCCTGGCATTTGATATTGTTTTGGTAAATGAGGTGACACACATGCTAGGTGACGAGCGTGTGGGCGTGCACCGATAAGGATTGTGACTTGGTTCGTCCCGTAGTGACTATTAAGCCACGTATTCGATTTGAAACCTTGTGATATCCTGTATTTTAGAAATTTATACTTGTTTATGCGTTGTGAGCCATGTTGGGGGCCTTGTGCCGACATGTTAAGACCCTCAGAGGTACTTTTACACTATTCTCACACTATCCTGGTAGAACAATTGTGAACTCAGTCATGTTTCCTACTTGTAGTTATTTTCACTATTATCCCACTACTTTGAAAACTCTGAGAAGTATTTTGCAGCTGGAGGATAGACACTGGAGGTTCCTATTGTTGCACCAGCCCTCCAGGAGACTCTAGCCCAGTGGATGAGCATGTTCAACACATTAGTTTAGAGTGGATTAATCCTGATAGCTCTCGCCACATCTCAGGCCGGGGAGGGGCACAGACTCCCGCAGGCGTACTCCTAAGCAGATGGTCCAGGTTGATCAAGCCCCAGAGCTTATTCCTATGCCACCGGTGGCTCCGGTTCAACATGAGACCAGGGTAGCTTCTTCTGAGACTGAGCAACTTAGACTTGAGAGGTACAAGAAGTACCACCCACTCACTTTAAACGTATTAGTTTCAGAGGATGCTCAGGGTTTTCTATAGGAGTGTCATCGTATTCTCTACACTATGGACATAGCAGAGACGAGTGAGGTTTCTTTCACCGCTTTCCAACTGAGAGGAGCAGCCTATCAGTGGTGGCGTGCCTATGAGCTGAGTAGTCTAGACGAGGCATCCTCACTCACTTGGACTCAGTTCTGAGATATTTTTTTGCGTGAGTATGTGCCTCAGAGCCTCATGGATGCTTGGTGCGTGGAGTTTTAGCTGCTCCGCCAGGGTTCTATGGATGTGTCAGAGTATGCAGTCCATTTCAGTGAGTTGGCTTGATATGCACCAGCCTTGGTTGCCACAGTTATAGAGAGGGTTCATCGCTTCATTGAGGAAGTCCACCCCAATATCAAGACTAGTATGGTGAGGGAGTTAGAGATGGATCTCTTATTAGTAGGTCGTGAGTATTTTCAAAAGAGTGGAGGGCATGCTTGCCTAGGACAGCGATGAGAGAGAGGCCAAGAGGTCTCGAGAGACTGATTATTATTCTGGAGCTCGTGCCCCAGCAGCTCGCCATAGTAGGGTTTATGTGAGTCGCCCTGTTCATTCAGCTTTTCCAGCATCCAGTAGTCTTCCAGCCCCTTCTAGGCCTCAGGAGCCTTATTATGCGCCGCCCATATCTAGTGTACCTCCTCCTCCAGGTGCTATTAGCGGCCAGTCCAGCAAACCTGGCCCGAGCCAGTCACAATAACCGCATCCTCCTAGGGGTTGTTTTGAGTGTGGTGATACTCGCCACATGGTGAGGGATTGCCTTAGACTTAGGAAGGGTGCACCTCCACAGACTTCTCAGCCACCATGTGCTCCACTGGGTCCTCCGGTATTATGCTCTTCCAACTCATTCAGAGGAAGTTGCTTCTGACTCTGTCATCAAAGGTATTGTTTTAGTCTGTCACAGGGATGCATCGGTATTATTTTACCCAGACTCTACGTATTCATATGTGTCCTCTTGTTTTGCTCCACATTTGGGGTTATCTTGGGATTCTTTGAGTTCCCCCGTTTATGTATCTACTCCTGTGGGAGATTCTCTTGTTGTAGACCGCTTATATCGGTCGTGTTTGATTGCTCTTAGTTGTTTTGAGACCAAAGCCGATTTATTATTACTCATCATGGTAGATTTTGATATTGTCATAGGCATAGACTGGTTGTCACCCCATTATGATATTCTTGATTGTCACGCTAAGACCGTGATGCTGGCTATGCCAGGCTTACCGTAACTAGAGTGGAGGGGTACCTTAGAGTGTACTCCCCCGCAGGATTATTTCATTTCTTAAGGCTCAACGAATGGTTGAGAAGGGGTGTGATGCGTATTTGGCCTATGTGAGAGATGTCAGTGTTGATACCCCTACAATTTAGTCAGTTCTAATAGTGAGGGACTTCCCAGATTTGTTCCCAACTGATATTCCGGGCATGCCACCCGATAGAGATATTGATTTTGGTATTGATTTGTTGCCGGGAACTCAGCCCATCTCTATTCCTCCTTACCGTATGGCTCCTCCTGAGTTGAAGGAGTTGAATGAGAAGTTGAATGAGCTTTTTTATAAGGGCTTCATTCGGCCCAGTGTGTCCCTTTAGGGTGCTCCGGTCTTGTTTTCGAAGAAAAATGATGGTTCTATGCGTATGTGTATCGATTATCGCAAGCTGAACAAGGTTACAGTAAAGAACAAGTATCCATTGCCCCGCATTGATGACTTATTTGATCATTTATAGGGTGCCAGGGTGTTTTCCAAGATTTAGTTGCGTTCAGGCTATCATCAGTTGAAGATTCGGGAGCCGGATATTTCGAAGACTGCTTTCAGGACAATTATGGTCATTATGAGTTTCTTGTCATGTCTTTTGGGTTGACCAATGCCCCAACAGCCTTTATGCATTTGATGCGCAGTGTGTTCCGGCATTATCTTGATTCCTTCGTCATTGTGTTTATTGACGACATCCTAGTGTATTCCTGAACTCGGGAAGGTCATGAGCATCACCTGAGGAATGTGCTATAGACTTTGAGGAAGAATATGATGTATGCAAATTTTTCTAAGTGTGAGTTTTGGCTTGACTAAGTGGCATTGTTGGGTCACGTTGTACCGAGTGATGGGATCATGGTAGATCCGAAGAAGGTGGAGGAGTGATTCGAGATAGACTTCACACAGCCCAGTCAAGACAGAAGAGTTATGTAAACCGGAAGGTTAGCGATCTAGCATTCATGGTTAGAGAGCGGGTCTTGCTTTAGTTATCGCCTATGAAGGGCGTCATGAGGTTCGCAAAGAAGGGCAAGTTGAGCCCGAGGTACATTGGTCCTTTTGAGATATTGCGGCGTATTGGGGAGGTTGCCTATGAGATTGCTCTACCTCCTAGATTAGCAGGAGTTTATACGGTATTCCACATTTCTATGCTCCAGAAGTATCATGGTGATCTGGCTTATGTATTGCATTTGAGTTCAGTCGAGTTGGACAAGTATCTATCTTATGTTGAGCAGCCAGTGGATATCTTGGACAGGCAGGTCAGAAAACTAAGGTCAAAGAACATTGCTTTAGTAAAGGTCCAGTGGAGGCATCAGCCAGTCTAGGAGGAGACTTGAGACACCGAGCGGGATATGTGCAACTTTTATCCCCATCATTTCTTAGCTTCAGGTATGTCTCTACGCTCGTTCAAGGATGAACGATTGTTTTAAGAGGGGAAGGATGTAACGATCCAGCCGGTCATTTTATGAGTTAGAGCTCTGATCTCCTATTAACTACTTCCCTCCTATCTATTCTGGCTATTATGTCTTGCCAGGAGGGTTCATTTTTGTTTCCGGAGTGATTTGAGACACTTAGTCTCTTAACTTGAAGCTTAAGTTGTAAAAGTCGACCGGACGTCGACTTGGGTGTAAACGACCTCTGATTTGATTTTTGATTGTTTCGTCAGCTCAGTTATGTTATTTTGGACTTAGGAGCGCGTCTGGAATGTGATTTGGATATATGTAGTAGAATTAGGCTTAAATTGGCCAAACTTGGAATTTTGGCGATTTTGGTCGGTAGTGGGAATTTTTATATCGGGCTCGGAATGGAATTTCGAAAGTTGGACTAGTCTCGTAGTGTGACTTGTGTGTAAAATTTGAGGTCATCTAGAAGAGATTTGATATATTTCGACGTCGTTTATAGGATTTTGAATTTAGAAATTTCAAAGTTCATTAGGCTTGAATCCATGTATAATTTGTGTTTTTGATGTTGTTTGAACGCTCGACTAAGTTCATATGGTGTTTTAGGATTCGTTGGTATTCTTGGTTGAGTCCCGGGGGCCTCAGGTGAGTTTCAGGTGTTTAACGGGTGAAATCTTGGACTTAGAGGAATTTCTGATGTGTAGGGGGTCCGCAGGTGCGGCCCTACAGAAGAAAGGCTGGGATCCCAGATGCCCTGTTAGAACTGGAGTCAGTGGTCACAGATGCTATGGTTATCCACAGGAGAGGAGCTGCATCTGCGAAAGGGTACTCGCAGATGCGGATGTGAGAAGGATCCAAGGTTCCGCACAAGCGGATGAGTAGCCGCAGAAGCGCATCCGCAATGCGGGCATAGGCGCGCAGATGCAGACTCTAGAGTTTTAGTGAACACTCGCAGATGGAGAGTCCTAATCGCAGAAGCGGCACTGCAGGTGCGATGATGAGGTCGGAGGAGCGAAATCGCTGGGTAGAAAAGGGAAATTTTGAGGGTTTGACCTCATTTTCATTTTTGGACTTCAAGAGCTCGGATTTGGGAAAACTTTTGAAGGATTTTCAGAGGACGTTATACGGTAATGATTTCTAACTCGATTGGGAAATGGGGAAAGAGGTTCCCCAAATGAAATTATGAGTTTTGAGTGGATTTAGGCGTCGGATTTGAAAACTTTTTGTACGAGTGAACTCGTGAGTTAATGAGTATTCATATTTGGTAATTTTTACTCGATTCCGAGACGTGGGCACGGGGGGACTTTTTGAGCGATTTTCCAATTTCTTGGTTTAACCTTGATTCTGTTCGCTAGTTTAGTTTCTGGTAATTATATTTATGTTATGTAATTGGTTTTAGCTAGATTTGGGACATTTAGAGTCATATATTCATGGAAAGGGGATTGTTTCAGATTAGTTTGAGCTTGGTTCGAGGTAAGTGGCTTGCCTAACATTGTGTGGGGGAACTCCCCTTAGGATTGGTACTACTGTTGATATATGAGTGCCGTGTACGTGATTTGACGAGTACGTGCTCGGGATAATTGTTGTAAAAACCCAATTTTCACTAAATAGTAACCTTTTCTTTCCTCTTATTTGAACTTATTAGCATGTATAGTATCCGGTTACACTAAGAAAGCATGTCTACGTGCCTTAACTGTTTACTTGAACCACGTGTAGCATGTTTAGTGGTTTTACCTATTTTCCTTAACTCGTACTTAGGATTAATTGTAAAACTTCAGATCGTAGATATTGAATTCTATTGTTTGGCTGCATATTTACTTTGGGACTATGGAACGGTATTTTGGGAGACCCCCTCTGTACCACATAATTACTTTGGGACTACGGAATGGTATTCCGGGAGATCCCCTTGTACTGCATATCTACTTTGGGACTACGATATGGTATTCCGGGAGATCCCCCAGTACTACATGTTTAATTTGGGATTACGAACAGTATTCTGGGAGATCCTTGTGTCTTGCATATTTACTTTTTCACGCCTCAAATTCGAGGGACGCGATCGACACTCGATCGGGTGACCCCCAGTCAAGCGAACATGATTTGCCTTTCCCACCCAATGCGTTTCCCCATGTTTATAACATACGTTATTTATGAGGAACGGTGGGACAAGCTTAAAAGTGCGTGATTACCACATTAAGTCCAATTCCTGCATATTAGATACGCCACTTTCTGATATGGAACACGATTACAAATACATACAATCACTACCCAAAATATACATATGCACTCACATAGTGTCTATGAAACCTCCAAGAGTACTAGGGACTTATACAATACTTGCCGGCAACAAGTCCTCGGCTATACCTTTCATTACATAATACACTCAAAAGAAGAAGGCCCGAACTACACATGGCCTCGAGAGGAAATGGGGCTCACCGGCAGAGCTGAGAAGGATGAAGAGAAGGCACCACTAACGGCGAGCTGAGCAACCTGCTATGGATCCACCTACCCATATAAAAGATGTAGCGCCCCCGGAAAAAGGGACGTTAGTACTGTGGAATAGTACTAGTATGTATAAACAAACTTTATCCCAAGTACAATCAAACAATACACACTAGAGGAGAAACAATAGAACCAATTAATAGATGCATGTAGAAGGACACAACCAAAATCAAACAAGATGCACAATCTCTCCTTTTCCCTTTCAACATCATCATATTCAAGAGCTCATAGCTATTCATTTTAGCAGTGATAACGATCACATTTCATCCTTATTACCTCGGCCACCCTTATCACCACAACTATTATCCTTATTACTTCGTGTTGCGGTGTGCAACCCGACCCCGCCTGACAATTTTAATTCACATCAAAATCACAAATAATTTCGTAACAATAATAACCAATTCAAGGAATACAAATTCATATCAACGACTCATTTATTTGGGCCCAAGGCACCCTAACATCTATCAAGTAGAAATTTCATAAATACGGTGCTTCCACATTCGCTCAATTGAGTTACATTGTTTCACAATACTCTTTCTTTTCATTACTTTCCACGTATGGCTTTCAACTATTTTACGCATTCCCACATTTGAGCACATTATCAATCTTTCGTTCATTGCCCATCAAGCACCTTTTACAACTTCATACATCACAGTAGCATGACAATCAACCAGGAAGAATTAGAGAATAAAGTCTCACGTCTTAACACGTTTGAACAGTCAATTCACATATTTCCAAACAAGGTACACATACCACATACTCGAACCCAACAAGAGGATTCTACGAAGGTTAAAGTTAGCCATACATACCTGGGGTTGAAATACCTTTTCAACTTTTACTCACAAATCACCGGACTGACTAGTACCGTCAATCTAGTTCACAGTTAAACATATTTAACTCAGAATTGGAAACCATACATGCAATTTGAACCCTTTTTAAGCATTTATCAACTGCTATGTGACTCCCCCTTCAGATTGCCAACCCCTTATTTGTGAACTTTAGCCCAACCCGCTTCCTCTTACCTGTTAGAATGAAGAAGAAGATGATTACTCAAAATTTCCAGGCCTGAGTGACGTTGAAAATCTAATTGGTAAAGATGAAGCCTTCTCTCTCAAGAACCCTCTCTCCCCTCTCTCTAATTTTGTTAAATGGTTAAAAATGAATGGGAGGGGAGTTTTAATAAACTGGGGTCGGGTTTTATAAATTATAACAATAGGGTCCGACACAAGAATGCGGTAAGGAATGCGATCACATTCCTGACATGTGGTTCACAGATCTGACCTCATAATGGCCCTCAAGATGGGCCAAAAATCTAGAACACACTACCCAGGTATGCGACCAATTGTGCGGTCCGTATACACATTATGCGATCACATACTGGACCGCATCGTTGAATTCAAACGGGGCAGCATTATTCCTAGGTATGCGACCATTATGCGGTCCGCATACACGCTGTGCGATCGTATAGTGCGTCGCATAATACCTACTTTCTGGAAAATTACATTCTTTTAGTATCGGGGTACTTTTTACTTAGTTTAGGTCCGTTATAAAAATTTCCACAATAAAAATAGCTCGGGGACTCATTCGGGCATTATTTTAAAACGAGAAAATTTTACAGGTCTTTACAACTTTGGGACTACTGAACAGTATTCCAGAAGATCGCCTGCACATTTACGTTTGGGACTACGAGACGGTATCTCCGGAGATCCCCTGTTGATTTGCTGTGTATTGAGCTTTGTGTTTTCGTGAACACTTCCTTGTTACTTTTCAATTTTATCTTCTACGATATTTCATTTCTGATTTGCCTTATATATATATATATATTTCTATAGGGCCGTGACTTGACCTTGTCACTACTCGACCAAGGTTAGGCTTGGCATTTACTAGGTAACATTGTGGTGTACTGACACCCTTCCTGCACATGTTTTTCGTGTTCAAATCCAGGTACATCTTATCCGCCTCATCATTAGTGCAACCGCAACAGATTACCAGAGACATCAAGGTACATCTGCACACGACCGCAGACCCTCAAAATCCCCCTCTATCCCTTATTTTGTTTTTCCTCCTTTATCTATTTAGACATTATGTATAGAAGATAGTTAGACAAATTCTTAGAGCTTGTGACTCGTGATTATCGGGTTTTGGGAGTGCTGTGTACAGACGAGTGCTGGTTTACTTGTACATGCCAAGTGGCATCCTTATCAATATATTAAATCTATTGAAGCTAGTTGTAAATAATTGCTTTATTTCCCTTATTTTGATATCATTAGGATTACCTATTCATAGAAAATAGGTGCTGTCACGACGTCTTACGGAGGGAGAAATAGGTCATGACATTATTCCTACGCTAAAACTACGCAAATCTTGGGCTTGAACAAGCTATTTTTCTATCCCACAAGCATAATCTCCTATTTTATCCATTGGTTACATAGCATGACTGATCTCTCATTATCATCAGTCATAGTTAAAAGTAGTTACTTGCGTAATTTCTTCTCAAACAACATTTCATCTCATCTTTTCTTATGTGGGTATAACTTTTTTTAAAATAAGATGTTTTACCTTCAATTTTCGCTACCCCTTATCCAACTCAGTTCAAATCATGCTTAGGGCTATCGTCTTATTAATATCAAGTATGGATATTCGTTTCGTATCCCAACTTATGAAATACTCGAGCCATATAAACCTTCTTAACTTTGGTTCTTATGACTTTTTGCCAAAATGGCATAATATTATATTTCAAAAGATAGGATGCTTCTCTTATTCATGCAATTAATCTCCCTTCTGTCAGATTAATTTAACTCTCTCTTGTAGTCAAATACAACCTAATCTAGTTTAGGCATTACGGTCTTGTTTCTTGCACATCTTGGACCTTGTTTTTTACATCCAAGACATAACATACGAAGTCCAAATAGGTTAGACTTTTGCGTTTTCTTTTGGCATTTCATTAAAATTAATCTCTGTGCATTTGATGGATAGACCTTCTCAAGAAATGTAGTCTCAATGGTCAATACCACTAAAGCGACACACTATTACTCTACCAATCTCCACCCATCCACCCGTGATACTATTCTAAAGTTTTTGTGTCTACGATCTTGTCTTCACACTTTGTCCTATTTGAGCATTCACCAGAACTTCAGCAGAGGACTATCTGATTATATAAATCTTTCACTCAAGGGGTATTATACGTTTTCAATTGTGAACTAGGCTTGACCTGATTACCGTTTAAGAGGGGATACGTAGGCAGCCCTGTGGGTTCAGTCATATCATAATAAAATTTGCATTTCCCTCAATGATCAAAGGATTGGGGTGAATTTTGAGTTTCATTAGATCCGATATTGTCACACCAAGAGTCACCACAAGAGTGTTATCGTGAAATATATCAAAGTTGATCCATCAGAATTGTAAGGCCCCGTAATGTTTGCAGAACATTGCATTTCTGCGGTCAACTATGCGACCGTAGAACCTCTTCACAGACTGTAGATTGACCGCAGAATGCAACATAACCTAATCCAAATTTTGAAGGACATTTTACGGTCAATTATATGGCCGCATAATCATTATGGAGGATGCACATTTGTCACAGAACCATAATGTGAAAATTTCAGAGGGAGATTTTGCGGCTTGTTATGTGACCGCATAAATGTTCTACGTGGCGCAGAACGACCACAGATTTGGGCAGGCCAGTCCAATTTTTGGGACTGGTTTTGCGGTCCATTTTGTGGGCCGAGACCTGATCTGTGGTACACTCTGCAACCTCAGATTTGAGGTCGGAAGGTCCATTTTCTGATTTTATAACCCGACCCCATTTTGATTAAAAGCCATTGAGGCTCGTTTAGAAGGCAAAAATATTTGGTGTTTAGAGAGAGGGGAAGGGAGATAGAGAGAGAAGGAAGGGCACCAACATCTCCACACATTAAATCATTGCTCAAGCCTTGAAATTCAATAAGGAAATCTCACTAGGTCTTCATCTAGGATATAAGATTCTACTCCCTATCCCTCAATTTCGGGATTGAATTGAAAACATGTAATGAGAAGTGTGATTCTTGGGAGTGGGAGTTGTCCCATGTGAATGCATTTACTAAAAAGGGGTTGTGAGAAGGTTGTTGAGCTCAAATGGGTGAACATTGGATTGTGGGATGGAGAAAATCCACCATAAAAGAACCTTGAAATCATATTGCACACCTAGTGCTTGATAAAATGCCTAAATGGGTTGAACCATAAATCTCTTCCTAATTATGGTTCAATTTTGTCGTCTCTCTAATAGGTATGTTGGCTAATCTCCTCTTGTAGAATGGAATTTCATGATGTCCTCGTTAGTTGCAATTATGATGGGCTCAAGTTCTTATTTCTCATATTTTGAATCCTTCATAATAAATTTTATTATTCTAAATAAGTGTGTGTTGAAAGACGTATGTACTCAAAATGTGTTCCAAATATTCCTATCATATCATGATCACCTCCGAGAATGTAATCGAGTAAGACCAAAGTATCAAAGGTGTTAAGATTTAAAATCATTTTTTGATTACATGTAATTATGCCCAATTGTGGAAGAAAAACTCAATATGCTTAAGACTCGTATTGCTCATATATGAACTTAAAGTCTTGATTATAGGTTCCATTATTGTTGTTAACCAATGATGGTGCTTGAAAGTGAAAGAAGTGAGTATGTAATATGAGATACGACCGACGTGCCAAGAATGAAATTACACTTGTGGCCATTAGTGCCATTGAAATGAAAAGGTGTGTGAAAGAGTATGAAATGAATTGTAGCTCCTTTTTACAATAAATATTTTGGGAGCATTGTTTAGTAATCGATGAAAGGTAGGTTGAAATAACCAAACCCCGAAATTACACGTACCGGTGTAGGAGTAATTGTGGGGTAAATCCCCCCATTGATGTGTTGAGATTGTTCCCCCTTAAATGGGACGGGATTGATGTGTTGAGATTATTCTCCTTAGTTGGAATGAGATGATTGCTAGCAGAATGTGATGTGATGTCGACCCACACAACATTGTGGTGAGATGTCTTAGCCGATCAGGCTGAGATCGAACGCCACATTGCGACATGGTGGTGTTGTGATTGGATGTCTTTGGGTGAGATGATTTAGCCAATCGGGCCGTGATCAGACTCCACACTAATAACATGGTGGTATATCGGTACTTAAGATCACCAAACTTAAAACTATTTAAATTTACCTTTCTCTTAACCTAACACTTTAATATTGTTTGAGTCTCTCATTGATTCCATGTTTCTTTCTCATTGTACTTTTACTCGTTCTATTTAGAGGGTGTTTAATTTTACATACTACTACTATTCCATATGTACTAACGTCTCTTTTGTCGGGGGGATGCATCTTTAATGGATGCAAGTGGTTCTACAGCAAGCAACACCGATAAGTGATAGCATTACACCCTCTCCTCATCTGACATGGTGAGCCCCACTTCATCTCGGGGTCTTGTGTCTTTTGTCCCTCATGTATAGGGTTTTGAGATATAGTCGGGGCCTTGTTGCCAACACCATCATACTGGTCTTTTGTATCCATTAGAGGCTCCGTAGACATAGTGTGTGTTGTATATTGGCTTTGGGAAGTCAGACTAAAAGTGTTGTATTTGAATCACATGTTTCCACATCTAAACTGTGAATGTGTAATGTAATATTTTTGGAACTCTTGAATGAAGTATTAATGATAATTAAATTGGTTTTGTCCATGTAATCTTCTCATTTCCTAATTAATGCAATAAATCTTCACTTTATTCATGGGTAAGGTGGGGTACCTAGCCTCTAGTAGGCTTGCTTGACCGCGGTATCTCGCTTGAGCACCATTTGCGCTCCCGAGGTCGGGGAGTGACGATAACTAGGGTAGGATTAGAATTTTGAAGGATTCCTCGTAGTTCTATACAAGGCCAGAATTTTGCAATGTCTTAAAATGTGTCAAAAGTTTATGATTCGACAAATATATCTATTTCATGCATTATGTATATATATATATATATATTTATATAACTACATTCTTTACGACTGACAAATCACAAAATGCATCTTTTCAAAACTCAATTTTGTAATAGCCAAATACTACCCAGGCTAGCTCAAAGCACAAAAGTTTCAAGCTCAGAAAGCAAAGTCAGAAGCAAGGATAGAACAGGGAATCAAAAGCACGGATCAACCTTCCCCCGACTTACAATTTTACTTTGAATGCAAGAATAACAGGTGCAACACTATCAGGAATATACGCAAAGGATATACGACGAGATTTCTATCTCTACATGGATTGATGCTACCAAGCTTGAATATGTTGACCATAGAATCACTTTCCTTTTATGTATTTTCTCGAGGCTAAGCTCTGCCCTACATCTACATAGGGCTAAGCACTACCCTCATACATGCATGAGGATAAGCTCTGCCTCCATTCTCGCATAAGGCTAGACACTGCCTTCATACTTGCATGAGGCTAAGCTTTGCCTCCATTATTGCATAAGGCTAAGCATTGCCTTCATCTGCATAGAGCTAAGCACTGCCCTCATAATTTTCATAGGGAAAAGCACTTCCCTTATACTTGCATAAGGATAAGTTGTGCCTCCATTATTGTATAAGGCTAAGTATTACCTTCATCTTCATAGGGCTAAGCACTGCCCTCACTGTCTACATTAGAATCAAGCACAACCCGTCTTCTTGCATAGGGTTAAGCAGTTCCCTCATTATCCACATAGGTCTAAGCATTACCCTCATAATTTTTATAGGGATAAGCACTGCCCTCATTATCCACATAAGGCTAAGCATTGCCCTCATAATTTGTATAGGGCTAAGCACTGCCCTTATGCTTGTATGAGGCTAAGCTTTGCCTCAACATTTTCATAGTAATAAGCATTGCCCTAACGGTTGCATCAGGACAATCACGACTCTTCTACACGCATTAAGATAAGCACTGCCCTCCTCCATTATTGCATAAGTCTAAACCCTGCATTTGTCATCTGCATATGGGTAAGCGCTGCCTATTCTTTGTCGAACAGTCAAGTATCATCACATCCTTGCATTTAATGGACTGAAATATCTCCACATTACCCAAAGGCGTCATAGTTCAAAAGCATCATCTTCATAGCCTAAGGACAACATTCTATGGCCTAAGGATCTAAAACCTACTAATCATTATTCAAAGGCTTCATAGTCCAAAGGCACCATCTTTATGGCCCGAGGACACCATTTCACGGCCTGCAAATACCCTTATTATATGCTTCATGGACCAGGACGTCATGGTCTAAGGACACCATTCGCATCGTCCGAAGACATCTTTCATGGTCCAAAGGGAATTTGCATCATGCTTAAATTCTCGCACTCACAGAAATGATCTAATAACTTTTATGTATGCATATGTTTTCCATATTCGTTGTATTTCAAGATTTGCAGCTAGCACAAAAGATAGCCATTCTCCAAACAAGAGAAATTGTCGTGCCAGTTTCCATTCAAACATTCACATTCCTTTAGTATCCGTAAATAACCGCCAGCCGATAATCGAGCATTTTTTCCTTCCATAACTATTCCCCAATCCCATCGCCTTACGCATCCGTAACGATTAATTATGCATTATTGTCACCCATACTTTCCATATGTGATATCGACTGCTCACAACATCACTAAAACACACAGTCTTTCTATAATGACTTCATAGGCCTCATTCGCCTTTGGATCCAAAACTGCACACGACATGATTCCCGTAAAACCAGATACATGTAGGAAGATCAAGAACTAGGGCACGACCCCCATATTTCAAAGCATCTCATTCTGATAAAATTGACAATCATCTTGATTTTTTTACCATACAATTCTTTCATTATTCTTGGGTACGGAGTGGCAGCCGTTGATACTCAATTTTTCCCTCATAATTTTCATTTAGCCTTTGTGGGTTGGTGTATTTTATAATGTACTTTTCATATATTTTAGTTATTATTTATATGATATATCCTTGCATTATTACTCCATGATAGGTTTTAAATATCAATCAATTATCCTCAAAACATTTTTCATCAAATTATTATTATGGTAGTTTTATACAAATAAGTTGATTCATATATAAGCATTTTTAATTGATTATAATTGATCAGTAATTTTATTTATTATTTTTCTTAAAATTATTATGAGTGACCAGTTGGCCAAATTAGTTACTTATATTTTTATAATACTTTATGCATATTTTATTACATTTTAAGTCATTTCATATAATCGCATTTGTATTTTTATACCATTTACATATTATTTGCAATAATAGCCCATATTTTACAATAATTATATTTGCTATACTATTTAAATCAAAATAGTATTTTTATATTTCTACAATTATATTATAATAGTTTAAATGTGTTAATTTCAATTTTATCCTTTTGTTAGCCATTTTCATAATTTATTTTGATTAATTGTATGTGTTTAAATTTTTGCAAAACACAAGGCTCAATTTCAGAAAAAATTTGGTCAAAAGCTAAGCCCAATACCACTCTCCCAAGCCTAGGATGAACCACCCGCTAACCCGGTCTGCACCCGCTATACCCGGCCCATGGTTTTTTTGTCAGAGATCAATGGCTTACAACCCATCCCCGTCTTTTATCTCACCAGAACCCAAAACCTAATCCTATTCACCTGCTCACAGCAGCCATCACATGCTCCCTTCTCTCCCACGTTAAACCTTATCCAACCCTGAAGATCTTTCTTCACTCCTTTCCTCAAAAGCGTTCATACGTGGTCACACTTACCTTCTTTTTCTCTCACTCGCTTAGTTATGGTAACTTTTGTTACCAATTCATCTATGGAAAGTGTGATTCTCGTAAATCGAGCGAACATAGTCACGACCTTAGGTATTTGGATGCAATTTTGGCTTTATGCATCTGGGAAGAGAGAATATCTTCCCGTTTTGGCATGTGTTCGATGGTTTCTTCGTGATTAGGGTTTGTGTGCGATTTTCCCTAAATCCAGCTGTGATTAGGTTTGTATGATTTTGATTCTTTCCTTATTTGTTCATATTCTATTGATTTTATATAAACACTCCCTCCCTTTTCCCTTAGAGGAAGACCTAGGTCACTCATACGCTCACATTCATAGCTCGCATATCTTATTTTGTGTTCTGTGTTCTCTTGGTTCTACTTAGTTCTATAAATTTCTTGGTTGTTTTACGGCCAACTGAAAGCCAAGGCCACCGAATATTGATTCTTTAGACCATTTCCTAGCATAATCACTTCTCAGGACCCTAAGAGGTCCTCGTGAACTCAGACTTGCCGGGATTCGGGGTCCTGGAGATACTATTTGGGGGGGGGGGTTTCAAGATCTATTTCTTGCTTTGTTGCTACTATATATTGTTAGTACCTTTAATCTCTGTTCTCACAATTATTTGTTAGTCACCATGAATGGCTTTACAAGTTATGTTCTAAGTCTTGATTTCGTAGTCAAAGCATGCTTATAGAGGAATTCGTGTCACTATATAATTCTTATGAAGGTGTTACTTCTAATGTTTCTGTTGAATTATATTTGTGTGGTGCTTGTATATGCAGTTGGACTTAACTAATTGACTAAGTAAGATTACCATTCGAATTGTTATTTTTTTCCTTTGGGGTGTGTTCTACCATGCTATTACATTTAGGACGAAATTGGAGTTGATTATGACCAATAGAGCAGGGACTATAGTTTCATGTTACTTGTTAGGAGACCTGACTTGTGTTCTGTGCCACAATTTCTTAATTGTTGCTCCTACATTTCTTGATCACAAGTGGGGCATTAAATTTGGGACCTTCGTTATGGTTATTCAGTCTTCTTGAAATCCTTCTCTTTTCTTGTTGACAGTGAACTTGTTCATGAACGTTAACTACTTTTTTAGGAAAGTTTGATCCACTGTGGTTTAGTATTCTTCATATTTCAACTTGTTACCTGTATTGTTTTGTATGATATCCTTCTTGTTTACACCATTTCAGATAATTATTTTCTATAATTGACACTGAGCATAAGCACTTAGAGAGTCTGCTTCGAGGGGTGTATGTCCAGTCGCTCTTACATCCATAACTTGTCAAGCACATGGATTGGTAAGCCCTTACCTTAAGGTTAGTCATATAGTACCTTCAATTGGGATTCTTTCCACTAGTGCTGAATTGTGGTGCAATTTATGTGCCTCATTCGTGTTCTAGGAAACTATGAAGGCCCATATGTACTTGGGTTCAAACTATATTTCGTTACTATGTCCTTAGGCATGTGACCATTGAATTTCCATCTTTCCTATTGGGTTTTTAGTTATTATCTTGATTGTAATAACGATAATAGGGATAACAGTTAAAAGGGTGGCATGTGATTGCTTAATTCTCGAATAACTGGGTAAACAACATGCCTATAAGTTTAAACATCATTGTCTGCTACTTGTTATCGTGATTCATGTTCAATTTCCTATGTGATACTTGCTATTAGAAAACCATGCCTATAGGAAATTTATCTCTTGCCCGTTTCACCTAGAACCCATAATCGTAGGATTTTAACTAGTACGAATTAGACACAACCTATATAATTTGTCTAAGAGGATAATGAACCAACAATAGCACCTAGGTAACATGCCTATAAGGTATCTTATGCACTAATTCGTTCGTTTATCTTTACCATTGTCCATATATTATGTGCTTAAGTCATTACTTTTAGAACCCATGCCTATAGGACATACTCTATGCTACTCTAGTACTATACTTAGAAATCATGCTTAAGACTCCACACTAAGCAACCATGCCTATAGGTTTCTTATTAAATTATCCAACGTTTGTGCTGTCGTGTATTAATAACTATGTTCCTAATGCCTCAGACTTAGAAATCATATCTATAGGATTGCAATCTATGACCTATATCACTTGACCACAACATAACCTAATAATATAAGACTGGAATCAACTACAGATCATACCCATAGGATTTAACGATGAAGTCTGCTTGCCTCTATGATATCTATGCAGAAATCATGCTTATAGGCTTAATATCTAATTGGTTCATATTCCTTCACTATCACCACTGGCCACTTGCAGCCTCACTTAGAAATCATGTTCTAGGTCTAAATCCATTAATTCTACAATACATTAACTAATAACTATCCGACATGACTCCACAATTAGAAATCATGTTCATAGGACAATTCGTTAAGCTAGCCTTTAATTATTCCACCTCTTTAAGACTCGTTTAATTAGTAATAATTTGAGACTTACGTGAATTTACTTGTTGAGGTAATCATGAGCCTTTTATGCTAACTGTGAAGTCTTATATGTTTAAACTCTTTGGCTCCTAATCTTTTAATTTTGAGCAGCCTAGGATGAGTCAAGAACCGCCCTTTATACTCTTCCAACACCTCTTGGAAAATAGGCATGGGGCAGGTAGACACATAGGGTACGATGTAGAATTTAATTAGCACTCTTTAGGTAAATAACTTAAATATAGTAATTGAAAAGTTGGTGATGATAGTTCATGCTCACAGGATAATATGAGAAACCATTGCACTTAAGGTTGCGAAGTATTATTTATGTTGCACTAGGTGATCATTTAAGCTAATAAATTTAGGACCCTGCAACTATGTCTAATTGCTCCTGTATACTTAGTCTCAACAGATTTTGTCATGATCCAAATCTCCCTCTGTAAGATGTCGTGACGACACCTAGTCTCTACGACTAGATAAGACTAACCCAATTTGATGAGATTCAGAAACAAGGGTTCATTTAAATAACTAAATTACATAATTAAGTTCAATTTTGGAATAATTGAAATAATAACATAATTAACAACTAAACTTCAACAAATAACTATATAGCTGAAAAATGCCGCTCAGCATGTACAAGTAAACCAACAACTCGAGTATAACAAAATTCCTAAAACCCGGTAGTCACAAGTTACAAGCTCTGATGAAGTGTACTAGTTGCCTCTATACACCGACATTTAAAATGAATAAGGAAAGACAACATAGTAAAGGTACAAGGGGACTCCGAGGTCTGTAATAGCTGGCAGATATACCTTGAAGTCTCCGAAGCAGCAACCAGTACTCTCAACTAATAGTGGGGCTGGTAGGAGGTACCCGAGTCTGCACACAAAACATATGGAAAAGAGTATCATGAGTACACCACAACGGTACTCAATAAGTTCCAAGCCTAACCTCAGTAGAATAGTGACGAGGTCAGGTCAGGGCCGTACTGGAATGTAGGAAATGCAGAAGATATAGCAATATAATGAAAGATTGAGAATTTAACAACGAGAAATACAGGAATATAAAAACACATCACATAAAGATAAACAACATGGGCGCTCCCGAGGTACCGCCTCGTAGTCCCAAAAGTAAATACTCAACAGGGGATCTCCCGAGGTACCGCCTCGTAGTCCCAAAAGTAAATATGCAGCGAGGGATCTCCCGAGGTACCGCCTCGTAGTCCCAAAATGGAATACACAATGGGGATCTCCCGAGGTACCATCTCATAGCAACAAAAGTAAACACACAGCTCAAAATTGATGCAAACAACAATTAACAACAAGAAATCCTACAGTTTAAGACTAAATACAAATTAAGGAAAAAGCAGGAATTCAACTAAGCATGCTGCACAGATTTTAAATAACCATTTAAGACACATAGACATACGATATAAGTCTAACCAGGATAACTACACAAGCTGAGATAACTCATTTAAGGTATAACAAGTTATTATTCAGTAAAAATCGGATTTTCAACAATTAGCCCATGTACGCATTTGTCACCTCATGTGCACGACACTCACATATCACATAATTGTCATAACAGTACCAAATCGTAAGGGGATTTCCCCCACACAAGGTTAGGTAAGCCACGTACCTCAAACCAAGCTCAATTAGTCAACAAGAATACCTTTTCCTCGACACACGGACTTCAAATGGCCTAATTCTAGCCAAAAGCAATGTCATACTATAAATATAACTATAAGAAACTAATCTATTTAATAAAATCAAGACTTTAACAATAAAATAGAAAGTTTCCTCAAAGACCCGAGACCACGTCTCGGAATGGGGTAGAAGTCACAAAATCCATACGCACATTCAACCACGAGTTCACCCATACCAAAATTACTCAAATCCGATACCAAAATCTCTACCAAAACCCCGAAATTTGGTTGAATAACTTTCCAGCATTTTCCCCAAATTTCTGAACCCAAAACCTTAATTAAGTGATGAAATTAACGATATATTAGTGGAATATAACCATAATCAAGTCAAGAATCATTACCCAATTGTTTCCTATGAGAAACTCCTGAATTTTTGCCTCAATCCGAGCTCTCTATGTCCCAAAACGAAAATGGGATAAAAACCCTCGATTTTGAAATTTAAAGTCTGCCTAGGTCTTTTCTTCATAGCGAACGTGGGAGCCTCCTCGCGTTCGTGAAGTACAAAATTTGCTTCATCCCAAAAAACATCTACGCGAACGAGAGGTCCCACTCGCGAACGCAAAGCTTCTACTGCCTGACCCTTTACGAATGCGTGTACCTCTAAGAATCGTGTTGGCTAAATACCTGGTGACTAATCAGACGGTCCTGTACGCGAACGTGTAGTCCCTCTCTCAAATGCGTAAACTTAATGCTCCACTGCTTCGCGAACGTGGGAACTATATCTCGAACATGAAGGAAAAAAACTAAGAATCCCTCAACTCCTCTACGCTAATGAGGGTGCATCTTCGCGAATGCGTAGAAGGAAAGTAGACATCAGAATCAATGAAGCTTCAACCATTTTCCCAAGTCCAATTCTAGTCCGTTAACCACCCGGAATCCACCCGAGTCCCCCGTGACCTCAACCAAATGTACCAACAAGTCCCAAAAGATCATACAAACTTAGTTGAGACTTAAAATCACATCAAACATCGATAAAAACACGAATCACACCCCAATTCGAGCTTAATGAACTTTGAAACATCAAGCTTCAACAACCGATGCTGAAACCTATCAAATCAGGTCCGATTGACCTCAAATTTTTCACACAAGTCATAATTGACATTACGGACCTACTCCAACTTTCAGAATCAAAATCCAACCCCGATATCAAAAAGTACACTCTTAGTCAAACTTCCCAAAAGTCCAACTTTTCGCCATTTCAAGCTCAATTCAACTACGGACTTCCAAATCACAATCTGGATACGCTCCTAAGTCCAAAATCACCTAACAGAGCTAACATAATCGATGAAACTCCATTTCGGAGTCGTCTTCACAAAATTCCAACTACAATCAATTTCTTATAATTTAAGCTTTAATTTTAGGGACTAAGTGTCCCATTTCACTGCAAAACAAAAAACAATTCCTGCCACTAAGTCACATAAGCATAAAACGAAACAGTGGAAGCAGTAAATAGGGGATCGGGGCTAGTACTCTCAAAATCACCAGACAAGTCGTTACATCCTGCCATTCTTAAAACAATCGTTCGTCCTCGAATGAGCATCGAGATATACCTCAAGTGGTGAAAAGATGAGGATAACGGCTGCACATATCATGCTCGGTCTCCCAAGTCGCCTCCTCGACCGGTTGACCCCTCCACTAAACCTTCACTGAAGCAATTTTCTTTGGCCTCAACTTTCGAACCTACCTGTCCAAAAATGGCCACCGACTCCTCAACATAAGATAAATCCTTGTCCAATTGGACTGATCTGAAATGTAACATGAGACGGATCGTCGTGGTACTCCCGGAGCATAGAAACACGGAATAGTGGATGAACTTCTGCTAGACTGGGCGGCAAGGCAAGTTCATAAGCAACCTCCCCAACTTTCCGCAACACCTCGAATGGGCCAATAAACCTAGGGTTCAGCTTGCCCTTCTTACTGAACCTGATGACACCCTTCATGGGAAAAACCCGGAGCAAGACCCGCTCCCCAACCATGAATGAATCATCGCAAACCTTCCAATCCGCATAACTCTTTTGTCTGGACTAGGCTGTACGAAGTCAATCATGAATAACCTTAACCTTCTCCAAAGCATCCTGAACAAATTCTATACCCAATAGCCTATCCTCGCCCCGTTTGAACTAACCCACTGGATACCGACACCGCCTAACATACAGAGCCTCATACGGTGCCATTTGAATACTCGACTGATAATAATTGTTGTAGGCAAACCCTGTAAGTGGCAAGAATTGATCCCAAGAACCCAAAAACTCCACCACACATGAACGAAGCATATCCTCCAATATCTAAATAGTGCACTCGGACTGTCCGTCTGTCTTAGGGTGAAATGTTGTGCTGAACTCAACTCGAGCACCCAACTCATGTTGTACGTACCTCTAGAACCGCGATTTAAATTGCGTACCCTAGTTAGAGATGATAGATACTGACATGCCATGAAGTCTGACAATCTCGCGGATATAAACTCGAGCCAACTTCTCGAAAGAATAAGTAGTGATCATAGGAATGAACCGACTTGGTCAACCTATCCATAATTACCCAGACTACATCAAATTCCGTTGAGTCCGTGAAAGCCCAACAACAAAATTCATAGTGATCCGCTCCCAGTTCCACTCTGGAATCTCTATCTTCTGAAGCAATCCACCTGGCCGCTGATGCTCATACTTCACCTGCTGTAAATTTAGACATCGAGCTACATACTCTACTATTTCCTTCTTCATTTCCTCCACCAATAATGCTGCCTCAAGTCCTGGTACATCTTCGCAGCACCCAGGTGAATGGAGTACCGTGAATTGTGAGCCTCCTGAAGGATCAATTCACGTAAACCATCTACATTGGGTACACATAGCCTTCCCTACATCCTCAATGCACCATCATCTCCAATAGTAACCTTCTTAGAATCACCATGCTGAATTGTGTCTTTAAGGACAATAGATGGGGGTCATCATACTGACGCTCCCTGATACGGTCATAAATAGATGACTGAGAGACCACACAAGAAAAAACTCAACCCGGCTCTGAAATATCAAACAAACTGGTTGGTCAAAGCTTGAATATCCAATGCCAATGGCTTCTCTACTACTGGTAGAAATGCTAAGCTCCCCAAACTCTCCGCCCTACGACACACAACATCAGTCACCACATTGGCCTTCCCAGGATGGTATTGAAAAATGTGATATCATAATCCTTAAGCAGCTATGACCACCTCTGCTGACACAAGTTAAGATATTTTTGTTTGAACATATGCTATAAATTCCGGTGATTGGGGTAGATCACACAAGGGACACCGTACAAATAGTGTCACCAAATCTTCAAGGCATGAACAATATCTGCTAAATCAATGTCGTGGACATGATAATTCTTCTCATGCACCTTTAGCTCTCTAGACGCTTATATAATCACCCTACCATCCTGCATCAACAACGCGATAAGGGAAATCCGTGACGCATCACAATATACCGTATATGACCCCGAACCTGTATGCAATACCAATACTAGGGCTATAGTTAAAGCTGTCTTGAGCTTTTGAAAGCTCTCCTTACACTCCTCTGTCCATCTGAACGGAGAACATTTCTGAGTCAGCCTGGTCATAGGTGCTGCAAGAGATGAGAAACCCTCTACAAATCGACGATAGTACCCCACCAAACCAAGGAAACTCCGAATTTATGTAGCTAAGGATGGTCTGAGCCAACTCTGAACTGCTTCAACCTTCTCTGGATCAACCTTGATCCCTTCACTTGACACTACATGACCCAAAAATTACAATGAATCTATCCAGAACTCACACTTTGAGAATTTTGCATATAACTTCTTTTCTCTCAAGGTTTGAAGCACAGTCCTCTAGTGCTGCTCATGATCCTCCCGACTCTGGGAGTACACCAGAATATTGTCAATATACACAATAATGAACGAGTCAATATAGGGATGTAGTATGCTATACATCAAATGCATGAATGCTGATGGGGCATTGGTCAGCCCAAGTGACATTACAAGCACCTCGTAATGACCATACCGAGTCCTGAAAACAGTCTTTAGTATATCTGGCTCCGAAATCTTCAATGTCAATCTTGGAAAATACTTTGGCACATTGTAACTGATCAAATAGGTCATCAATATGAGGCAATGCATACCTGCTCTTCACTGTAACTTTGCTCAACTGACGATAATCAATGCACATACACACAGAACCATCATTCTTGTTCACAAACAAGATTGAGGCACCTCAAGGTGATACACAAGGCTGAATTAAGCCCTTATCAAGCAATTCTTGTAATTGTTCCTTCAACTCCTTCAACTCAGAAGGAGCCATATGATATGGAGGAATTGAGAGAGGCTGAGTAAATGACAACAAATCAATACCAAAGTCTACATCCCTGTCGGGCGGCATGTTCATAAGATCAGCTGGTAATACATCTGGAAAATCCCACACTACCTAAACTGAATCGACGATAGGAGTACCAATACTGACATCTCTCACATAAGCCAGATACGCGTCACACCCATTTTCAACCATTCGTTAAGCACTACGAAATGAAATAACTTTACTAGGAGTATACTCTAAGGTACCTCTCCACTATGACCGCAGTAATCCTGACATAGAAATCATTACGGTCTTGGCGTGACTATAGAGAATATCATAATGGGGCGACAACCAATCCATGCCCAACACAATATCAAAGTCTACCATACTGAGCAATAATTAACAGACTATGTTCTCAAAACCACTCAGAACAACAAAAAAATGACCTATACACACGGTCAACAACAATAGATCCTCCCACAGGTGTAGGAATATAAACAAGAGAACTCAAAAAATTATGGGCTACGCCTAAATACGAAGCAAAATAATATGACACATAGGAATAAGTGGATAATGGATTAAATAAGACTAACTCCTCTTTATGATAGACCGGAACAATACATGTAATGATAGAGTTAGATGCATCTACCTTCGTAAGAGCAGGAAGAGCATATTATCTGACCTGGCGTCCCCCTCTAGGGAGGCCTCTACCTGCCCGACCTCCACCTCGAGCTGGCTGAGCAGGCTGAGTGGTAACTAGTGTTGTAATCATAGCCTGAGGATTCGGTGGAGGATGCGGTGCTTGAGTAGTATGTAGAGGTGTACCCCTCCTAAGTTTGGGGAAATCCCTCACCATATGACAAGTGACGCCACACTTAAAAAAAGCTCTCAGAGGGCGTGGCTGTTGCGGCTAGCTCGGGCTAGGTCAGCTGGACTAACTGTTCAAAGCATCCGATGCAAGAGGTGTACTAGAAAATGATTGTGCATAATAAGGATCTAGGGCATAGGAGTGGCCGGAATGCCACTACCGGCTGGAAGTGCTTCCGCTAGGGCGCGTGTACCAGTATAGGTGCCAGACTCTCGAGACCTCTTGGCCTTCCTCAAATAAGCATACCACCCAATCTCCTAGTAGTCCCCACTACCTACTAGTATGCAATATCCATCTCCCACTCTCGAGTCATGTTAAATCTAATATAGGGGTTGAGCCCCTCGATAAATCGACGGACCCTCTCTCAAACTGCGGCAACCAAGGCTGGTGCATCTCTAGACAAATCACCGAAGCGAACCACATACTTTGACACAGTCATAGTACCCTGGTGCGACTGCTCAAAATCTACGCGCCATGTATCTCTGAGACTCTAGGGAACATGCTCCCTCAAGAACATATTCGAGAACTGAGTCCATGCGAGCGAAGCTTCCTCGACCGGACTACCCAACTCATAGGCGCACTACCACTGATAGTCCGCT
Source organism: Nicotiana knightiana (assembly GCA_005239525.1). Lineage (NCBI taxonomy): Eukaryota > Viridiplantae > Streptophyta > Magnoliopsida > Solanales > Solanaceae > Nicotiana > Nicotiana knightiana. The sequence continues at coordinate 106,335 of ML401925.1, forward strand.
TTTTTAAGCTGGAACGTAGTGAAAAAAACCCTACTAGAGTCTGCTACACGCAACGTACGGAGGATGCGGTTGCACTCCTCAAGGAAACCCTAGTCATCCTCTAACGACAATCCACTGAAAGTAGGAGGGTGGTACTCATTGTACATCTCAAGCCTAAGCTACTTCTCCCCAAAAACTGCTGCCCTACCCTCAGGACGAACTAGGGCTACCAGCTGCACTGATATGACCTTTGGAGCCTGGTATACCTAAACACGCTGCTCTAAGGTATGGGCGGTGAGAGTCTGTGCTCCTCCCCTTGCTTGGGATGCGGCAGGAGCAAGTGGGATCAACCGCTCCTAAGATAGAGTATCAAACATGCCCCGAAACTATGCAAGAGTTTCTTGAAGAGCTGGTGCACTAACAAGCATCTTAGGTGCTTGGGCTCCGACTGAAGCTACTGGTGGATCCTCTGTAGCAGCTCGTGCGGGTGCTCTGGCTGCACCATGTGGACATCCTCGGCCTCAACCCCGGCTTCGGCCTCTCGCGGTTCTAGTAGGGGGCACGAGTGCCTAGCCATTTGATCCAACTATACGTGTCCTCACCATTTGTGAGAGAATAAAATACATAAGTTTTGAATTCTGAAGCCAACAATTTCGCATGAAAAAGAATCTAAAGAAGTGAAATTTTCCTAATAGTTCCATAGCCTCCTGGAGATAAGTACAAACATCTCCGTATCGATCCGTGAGGCTCTACTAAACCTGCTTGTGACTCATAACACCTATGAAATTAGAGCTCTGATACCAACTTGTCACGACCTACATCTCCCTCTGTAAGATGTTGTGACGACACCTAGTCTCTATGACTAGGTAAGCCTAAAAATTTTGGAGTAACTAAAATAATTACAAAATTAACAGCTAAACATCAATAGATAACTATATAGATGAAAAAAACCGCTCGACATGTACATGTAAGCCACCAACTCGAGTATAAAAAAATTCCAAAAACTTGATAGTCACATGTCACAAGCTCTGATGAAGTGTACTAACTGTCTTTATACACAAACATTTAAGAGGAATAAGGAAAGACAACATACTAAAGGTAGAGGGGGACTCCGAGGTCTGCGGACGCTAGAAGATATACCTTGAAGTCTCTGAAACAACATCAAGTACTCTCAACTAATAGTAAGGTTGGTAGGAAGTACCTAGGTCTGCACATAAAACATGTGTAGAAGAGTAGCATGAGTACACCACAATGGTACCCAGTAAGCGCCAAGCCTAACCTCGGTAGAGTAGTGACAAGGTCAGGTCCGAGCCTACTGGAATATACCAAATAAGGCAGAAGATATAGCAATATAATGAAAGACTGAGAATTTAACAAAGAGAAATACAGGAATATAACAACACAACACATAAGGACAAACAACAGGGGTGCTCCGGGTACCACCTCATAGTCCCAAAAGTAATTACTAAATAGGGGATTTCCCGAGGTACCGCCTCATAGCCCCAAAAGTAAGTATGTAGCGGGGGATCTTCCCAGTTACCGCCTCGTAGTCTCAAAAGTAAATATGCAACGGGGATATCTTGAGGCACCACCTCGTAGTCCCAAAAGTAAAACACATGTCGAAACCAATAGAAATATCAATTAATAGCAAGAAATCCTACAGTTTAAGACTAAATACCAATCAAGGAAAAAGCAGGAAATCAACTAAGCATGCTGCAGAGATTTCAAATAAGCATTTAAGACATGTAGGCGTCCGATATTAGGCTAAACATGATAACTACACATGCTGGGATAACTCATTTAAGGTATAATTTGTTGATGTTCAGTAAAAACTAGATTTACAATAATAAGCCCGTGTACGCACTCGTCACCTTGCATATACGGCACTCATATATCATAAAATTATCACAACAGTAAAAATCCTAAGACAACTTTCAGGACCTGTTATGGTCATTATGAGTTCATTGTGATGTATTTTGGGCTGACTAACACCCTAGCATCATTAATGCATCTGATGAAAACTGTATTTTAGCCTTATCTCGACTTGTTTGTCATTGTATTCATGATGATATCTTGGTTTACTCTCGTAGCCAGGAGAAGCATGCCCAACATTTGAGGATTGTGTTGCAGTGGTTAAGTCAGGAGAAACTTTATGCAAAGTTCTCCAAGTGTGATTTTTGGCTAAGTTTAGTGGCATTCTTGGGGCACGTGGTGTCCAGTAAAGGTATTTAGGTGGATTTGAAGAAGATAGAGGCAATTCAGAGTTGGCCCAAACCGGCTTCTGCTTCGAAGATTTGGAGCTTTCCTGGCTTGGCTGGTTATTACCGTCACTTCGTGCAGAGTTTTTCGTCTATTGCATCGCCCTTGACCAAATTGAACCAAAAGGGTGCTCCTTTTAGGCAGTCGGATGAGTGCGAGGAGAGCTTTCTGAAGCTCAAGACTGCTTTGACCACAACTCCAGTGCTAGTTCTACCACCAGCTTCTTGTTCTTATACAGTGTATTGTGATGCTTCTCTGATCGGTATTGTGTGTGTTTTGATGTAAGAGGGAAGAATGATTGCTTACGCTTCATTCCAGTTGAAGCCCCATGAAAAGAACTAACATGTTCATGATTTGGAGTTGGCTTCCATTGTTTATGCATTGAAGATTTGGGAACACTATCTATATGGTGTGTCTTATGAAGTATTAATAGATCATCGGAGCCTCCATCTCTTGTTCAAACAGAAGGATCTCAATTTTAGGCAGCGGAGATTGCTGGAGCTGCCAAAGGACTATGATATCACTATTCTACATCATCCAAGGAAGGCTAGTGTGGTGGTCGATGTCTTGAGTAGGAATGCGGTGAGTATGGGTAGTCTTGCTTTCCTTTTCGTTGGAAAGATACCTCTTATAGTGGATGTTCCAGCTTTGGCCAACCAGTACTAGAGATTTGATGTTTCGGAGCCTAGTCGGGTTCTTCCTTGTGTGATTTCTCGGTCTTCCTTATTTGACTGCATCAGAGAGCACCAATATGATGATCCTCATTTGCTTGTCCTTAAGGACAATGTTCACCACGGTGATGCCAGGGATGCTAATATTGGGGATGATGGGGTATTGAGGATGCATGGTCGTATTTGTGTGCCCAATGTGGATGGACTACGTGATTTGATTCTTGAGGAGGCCCAAAATTCGTGGTATTCAATTCATTCGGGTGCCACGAAGATGTATCAGTACTTGAGGCAGAACTATTTGAGGAGAAGGATAAAGAAGGACATAGTGGGGTTTGTAGCTCTGTGCCTTAAATCTCAACAGGTAAAATATGAGCATCAGAGACCGGGTAGATTTCTTCGTAGGATAGAGATTCTAGAGTAGAGTGGGAGCAGATCACCATGGATTTCGTAGTTGGGCTCTCACAGACTTCGAGGAAGTTCGATGCTATTTGGGTGATTTTGGATCGACTGACCAAGTTTGTTGTTACGCCCCGAAATCTCACAATCAGGCCGTGATGGCGTCTAACATTAAACCTGCTAGACAAGCCAACATATATAGATAAACTAGTATATTAACACCAATTAATAGGATAAACTAAATGGGTCACCGTTTAATAGCGGAAATAGATATGGTCTCAAGCTAAATAAGGACATCAAAATACAACAACGCGTAAATTTTCCCAAAACTTGGAGTCACAAACTCATGAACTGTGTACAAGAGTGCTAAATACAAGTCTGAAAAGAGAATACATAGTTGTCCCTGAAACTAGAGGACAAAAAAACAAGACAGAAGTGAAATCAAAGGGATGGAAGAGTCGCCAAGGCTCACGAACGCCAGCGGGTATACCTTGAAGCCTTTAGGATAAGCTGGAGGACACTCCCACTAATGATTTCCTCTGGGTCCGGCTACGTAATCTTCACAACATAAAGAAGTGCAGGTGTAGCATCAGTACAACCGACCACATGTACTGTTAAGTGCCTAGCCTAACCTCAGCGATGTAGTGACGAGGCTAGTACACGACTACCAAATAACCTTGTGCAGTTCAAATAAATAGATATACATATATATAACAGATAAGAAATATAGGGAGAAGCAATTAATAAAGGAAGGGGAACATGCTGTGGGGAGATAACAATTTCATATAAGAAATCTCAATAACGAAAAGAGCAACAAAGCCAGCATATCAATAATGACAAGAAATCACAAACTTGCATGGCATCACCTTTCGTGCTTTTAATTTCGTCCTCACTATGCAATGTATAATGTCATCAATGTAAATCATGGCACGGCATCACCCTTCGTGATTTTACTCTCATTCTCACTATGCAATGTACAATGTAAATAATGTAAATCATGGCACGACATCACCCTTCGTGCTTTTAATCTCTTTACTCACAGTATAATCAATGAATATCGGTACGGAATGGTACATCGTACGGCACGACATCACCCTTCATGCTTTATACTCTTTCCTCACAATGTCAAACAATGCATGACATCACCCTTCGTGCTTTAGCACTCTTCCTCACACAGACAGCAATCATAAACAAGGGCAAGGGAGTAAACAGAATAGAAATAATAACCCCGGAAAGGGAACAATATCAAATAATGCACGACATCACCCTTCGTGCTTTAACACTCTTCCTCACCCAAACAACAATGACAAACAAGGGCAAGGGAGTAAGCAGAATAAAATAGAGATTCCGGCAAGGGAACATCAATTAAACAATTAAATCCCGGCAATGGAACAATAACAGTAATCTCAACATCCCAATAAGGGAGACGATATCAAAAGCAACAATGGCACGACAAGGGTATATTTTAGTAGCTCTTTCTTTTTCTTTCACTTCATTTCATAATTTACTCTATTACTTGAGCCAATCCTCTAAATGATACAATTATCTCATATATATTCATCATTCGTGTTACAATATGAGCCAATTCTCTAAAGGATACAATTATCTCATATATCTTCATCATTCGTGCTACAATCTGAGCCAATGCTCCAAAGGATACAACTATATTATATACCTTCATCGTTCGTGTTACAATTTGAGCCAATACTCCAACAGAGTTTAAATATAACAATTCCCTTCACATATTCTTCACAACATATAGAAATCATCAATTAAGCATGGAAATTAAGACCATTATGCCTTTGATTTAGTATCATGAAATAAACTTTATCAACTTATGTATTTTCTAAAACCCATGAACAGATGATAGAATAATATGATACATTGGGAATCAAAAACATAACCATCTCTAGTATCTCTATGAATATAGTCATTTATGGAAATTGTGCATTTGCTCATTTCGTTTGTGTCTAATGGATGATAGCCTACTTGGAGGACTCTAGATTGCCTATCGAGATCTGCGGGCAGGAAATGCAGCGTCCCCAGGAAAAATGGACATAAATACAAATAATGTACCGAGTATGCAAGGAATGAAAGTCAGTAAACAATAGACGTGAGAGAAACATGGAGTAAAAGACTCAACATATATATCTGAATAGCTCTGAAAACTATTTAATATTATAATGTCATGAATATGCATATTAATGCCATACCTTGCATGGGTACATGCATTCATAATATCATCAAGCTTCTAAGGGCATCCCATCATATCATCTCAGTCACTATGGACAAATCGTCAATGTATACCAGTTGATCATGTGGTGGTGCGTATATATATATATATATATATATATATATATATATATATATATATATATATATACATATATATATATACATATATATATATACATATATATATATACATATATACGTATATATATATACATATATACGTATATATAACACCATCTAGTCATGGGTTAATGTAAATGAATGCAATGCATGAGAAGTACGCCAATAAAATCCTTCAGAGTGTCATAAGACCATTATGCCTTTGATTTAGTATCATGAAATAACCTTTATCAACTTATGTATTTTCTAAGACCCATGAACATATCATAGAATAATATGATACATTGGGAATCAAAAGCATAACCATCTCTAGTATTTCTATGAATAGAGTCATTTATGGAAATTGTGCATTTGCTCATTTCGTTTGTGTCTAATGGATCATGCCAAAGGAAATAAGGGATAGGTGATGCGTGGCTAGAATACATGATTTTAAGCATTATATACCTTGCATTTTATGTGCTTTAATGATAAAAGTACACGTCGTATATGCCTAATGGAGTTTATTTAATGTGTAGGTGAGTTGGAAATGGAAGCCGAGCTAAATGAGAGTATAAACGTCGGAAAATACGCGCAAGAGTCGAAAAGGAGCGACCCGGGACAAGCCTGGCGTTAGCCAGGCATTTGGCTCTTAAGACCAGGGGGTCCCTGGCGTAACCCAGGCGTTATCCCCCAAACGCCAGGGGGTGCCTGGCGTTATCCCCCAAACGCCAGGGGGTGCCTGGCGTTACCCAGGCGTTATCCCCCAAACGCCAGGGTACCTGTTTCGGTGAAGTCCGAGTTTTAAAGGTTTTTAAGTGTTTCCAAGTGAGAATATGAGTCTCTTACACGGTTAGGGTTTATCCCAACCATATAAATAGAACCAAGAACACATCTTGGAGGGGGAGAGACGTTTTTGAATAGCAAATACACACACAAGATCATTGAAGGACCAAGGATTATCAGTTTTCTTCATTTTATTCGAGTATTTTCAATTCATGAAACACTTATGCAATTGTTTGACTATAGCATGAGTGGCTAAACACCCATTGTTCTGGGGTTTTGGTTTAGACATGGATATTGTTATTCGACATTAATTTAACCTTGAATATAGTTTACTCAATATATGGTTGTTTCTTCAATT
>ML401927.1:0-13981 GCA_005239525.1 Nicotiana knightiana
TCAAATGAGGGCGCAAGTTGCCAAGTGTTAGGGTTCGGATATTGGGACCGTATATGATAATTGTTCCAAGGTTCGGAACCTCGTGGAGATGACTATGAAATTGATGTAGAAATGGTTGAAGTTGTTGAGTCATTACATGCTCGTGTTGTATATTTACATGTCGGGTTTATCTGTGTTCTATTCAGTCTTTGTGTTACTTCATGGCTTCCGCTGATACTTAATGTTTTCCTTCTTTATCGAATTCACTATCTTGTTAGCTATATTGCGTGACATGTATGTGTACATCATTATTTTCGTGATTCCTAAATTGATACTTGTTTAGTTTGTGTTAGACCAGTGGGTGTCTTGACTAGTCCTCGTCACTACTTCATCGAGGTTAGTCTTGATACTTACTAGGCATCGCTGTGGTTGCTCATACTACTCTTCTACACATTTTTGTGCAGATTCCAGGTTTTGACATAGCCGGTCGATTGATTGATAGTAGCGCGGTTGCTATTGTGGAGACTCAAGGTAAAACCGCTTCAGTGTTCACGGTTTCGGATTCACCATCTTATATTTTTGTTTGCATTGGTGCACTTATTTTCCTAATAGTGGTATTTTTAGGAGTTTTAGTGTAAATTCTTAAAAGCTTATGACTTGTACTTCCAAGTTTTGGGAATATAAAATGTGTAAAGAATTATTCATTTCAGAAAAGTATTAGATTCTATTTATTATTGTTGTTATCCCTGAATATTAGGCTTACCTAGTCCTTAAGACTAGGTTCCATCACGATACCCAACAGAGGGAAATTTGGATCGTGACAAGTTGGTATCAAAGCTCTAGGTTCATAGGTGCTACGAGTCATAAGCAAGTTTAGTAGAGTCTTGCGGATCGGTACGGATACTTATCTTCGAGAAGCTACAACACTATTATGATAACTTCATTTCCTTCTTTCCTATCGTGTGAGTTCATTGATCTTGAAGTTTGAAATTTATCATTCCATTCTCTCACAGATGGTGAGGATGCAAGCTACAAATTCTGAGGATGTTACCCCCGGAGCAGATGTCGCCAGGGGCAGAGGTAGAGGCAGAGGTCGATGAGAGGCACGTGCCACAGCTAGAGCACCTGCCAGAGAAACTGTTGAGGAGCCGCCAACAATTTCAATTGGGGGAACGGAGGCGCCTGTTGTTACACCCGAGCTTCAGGAGAACTTGGCATAGTTCTGGGATGTGATTGGTACCTTAACTCAGACAATATTGATTCCGAGTGCACCAGCTACTTCACAAGGCGGGGGAGGAGGTCATACTCCCGTCGCCCATACTCCGGAGCAGCGAGATCAGGTTGGTCAGGTTCCAGGTGTCATGGCAGCAGAACCTGGGGTCCCAGTTCCGCCCGTGGCTAGGGCAGCAGGATCTGAGGAGGAACAACTTAGACTCGAGAGGTACAAGATGTACCACCCTCCTACCTTCAGTGGATTGGCGACAAATGATGCCCAGGGTTTCCTGGAGAAGTGTCACCACAGTCTTCGTACTATGGGTATTGTGGAGACGAGCGGGTTGCTTTCATTACGTTCCAGCTCAAGGGAGCGGCTTATCAGTGGTGGTGGGCATTTGAGTTGGGTAGCCCGGCCGAGTCAGCTTCACTTACATGGGGTCAGTTTTCAGAGATGTTCTTGAGTGAGTTTGTATCTCAGTCCCTCTGATATGCATGGAGTACGGAGTTTAAGCGGTTGTGCCAGTGCACTATGTCAATATCAAAGTATGCCATCAGGTTCAGTGATTTGGCCAGGCATGCACCTACTTTGGTTGCTACAGCTAGAGAGCGTGTTCGCAGATTCATTGAGGGCCTCAGGCGTGATATTCGATTTAGCATGGCTCAGGAGTTAGAGTCGGATATTTCATTTCAGCAGCTGGTAGGGATTGCTCGCAGAGTTGAGGGTATGCTGGATCGTGAGAGAGACGACAGGAGGGACTATGATAGAGATGTCAGACGAGGTAAGGAGAGAGAGGGCAGAGAGGTGAGGAGGCCTCGTGGTCCGGAGAGATTTACTGGTCCTTATTATGCGGGCAGGTTACGACGCGGTAGAGGTTTTATGGGTCAACCACTTCAATTTGCATTGCCGGCTTCGCATGGGGTTTCAGGTAATCATGGGTCTCAAAGTACTCGAGCCATAGGGTGAGAGATTGTCCCAGGCTCTGGGTAGATGTGTTAATGCAGGGCATTCAGGCGAGTAGAGGGCGCCCAAGAGGGGGAGGCCCGACCCGTTGATGTGTTACGTATAGTAGGCTGGAGGCCGTTGTGCCAGATGTTACAGTACATGTATTCTTTGTTTTGTTATAGATGGGCACCATTTGTATTCCATTATAGCTCAGCTGGTCGGGACGAGTTCCCTCATTGTTGTTCTGTTTATGAGTGAGTTTCATGCTTTGCACTCTATTTTTTGTGTTTTCTTCTGTTGGGAGATTATGTGAGTAGTAGACCATGTCTATTGTTTGTCTCTATTCAGTATTGAGAGATATGAGACTAGTAGTAAATTCATGTTGTCCAGTACGGTAAGTTTGATGTGATTCCTTAGTATTTTGTTTATGAGTTGTGATTTTGATACTCCATCGAGATATCAGATCATCTAGCATTATGATTTTCATCAGCTGAGATGAATTAGAGGAATTTCAATTGGCATGATATATTTTCGGTATGTGATTTAGAGTTGAGGGCGAGGTCCTCGTAATATTTGTGATCCGATATGGTTGGACCGGGATGAGTACCGCAGTGGAAATTCCATCAGGATTGTATCCTTGTGATTTTTTCATGTGTTGTAGTTCCTTCCTTGTTATGTTGTTGTATAAGTTGGCATTGATAGTGAGTTGTGCATGTCGGGCTTGTTTGATAGTTTTCCTTATGTGTTTCTCCTTTCATATTTAGTCATTTTTGTTTTGTGCTCCTTGAGTTTTATCTTGCGGGGTATGTGCCCAGTGGTGTTAGTTGTGGCTTGGTGATTTGGGTGTCAATGTTATGAAGTCTTCGTGTTTCTTGCTTTATTATCAGTGTTACGGAGGTTGGGAATATAGTTCTATCGGATATAAGGCTAATTGCCAATGCTGAATTGATTTTGGGCAGCCATTGTGACCCAAGTGTTATTATGAGCCTATGTGTGATGTGCCATATTGTGTGGTCGTGCCTTATGGGTATAGTCATGAGTTAATGCAGCTGGTTGGGGCTAATGTTGGATGTGGATTTAGAATCGGGTATTTTGGAAATGAGTAGAAGGTGAGAAATTGAGGTATGAGGCTTATCGGTAGTAATAGAAAAGCTAAATTGCTGTTGTGGTGATGTCGCCAGTCTTATGTAGGAAAATATGGGACTTGAGCGTATGCCCGGAATCGAATTATGAGGTCTCAGGTCCGAGAAATGAATTTTTAAAGAAAAATTGTTTTCTGAAAAATATAAAGGTTTTTGAAAATGAAATTTTAGGTGAAACCTGTGATATCGGGCCCGTATTACGATTCCGAATCCCGGTACAGGTTCGATATGATTTATATGTGTTATGTGTGAGATTTGGTAAGAAACGGACTTAATTTGACGTGAGTCGTACCTTAAATGAAAAACATAATGTTATAGAAGTATGAAGAATTTTCATGAATTTTTAGTTTAATTCATCGTGTTAGTGTTTTTTTATGTGTACTGGAACACTTACCGTATGAGTTCATTTGTGTGAAAATTTATGAGATGAAAATGTACGTATTGCCCCTTTGTTTTCCTTGTGTCTATTGGTTGTTGAAATCATGTTACGACACCTGCACAAGCATACACGTAGTTAAGTACTATTAATGGATTCAGGACNTCGTAGGTGCGGCGAGGAGTTCGCAGGTGCGGAACTTAGCCCAAACCCCCAATACTCACAGGTGCGGTTACTTTTTTGCAGGTGCGGAGCCGTGGGTGCGGCCATTTGACCGCAAATGCCACCCCAGGATTTTTAATGGGTTTTCGCACCTGCGATGGTAGTTCCGCAGGTACGGGACCGCAGGTGCGATCCCAGGGGCAGAACCAAGGGTTTATGTTATTTTAACCATTGTCGAATTGGGGAGCTTAGGGGAGGCAATTTTTGGAGGCTTTTGCACCTAGGTAATTTTGGTAAGTGATTTCTATCCTTTATATACCAATTTCCAATCTTAAATCCAACCTTTAATTTCGAAAATTTTGGGTAGAAAATGGGATAAACTTCATAGACCGAATTATTGAGTTTTGATTGGGTTTTTTACCTCTAACTTTAGAGATTTTAATATGTTTAGACTCGTGGGTGAATGGGTATCCAGAAAATATAATTTTTACCCGATTCCGAGATGTGGGCCTGAAGAACTTTTTGGGCAATTTTCCTAATTTCGCGTTTTAGCTTTGAATTTATTTGTTAAAATAGTTGCTTGTAGTATTATTTACACAATGCTATTGATTTGAGTACCTTTGGGCCATTGGGAGTCAGATACCCGTGGCAAGAACGTGATTTCAAGTTTGTTTTGAGAGGTTGAGGTAAGTATTGTGCCTAACCTTGTGTAGGGGAATTACCCCTTAGGATTTGAGTCTTCTATGTTGATTGTAGTCCGTGAACGCGAGGTGACGAGCGCATGCTCGGACTTATTTGTGGAAAGTTGACCCTTTAGGAATCTTAGATCCTTATATTCGCCGAGTATGAAGTGTCCTTAGCATGATTAAATTTCCTAATTTTTAGTGTCATATTTATTTGCTTAAGTGTGGAAGTTCTTACTTTTGGATTTACTCCTATTGCCTACTTCACTCCTAATTGACTTATCTAAAGGTTTTATTTCCTTTACTTTCATGCTATATCTTCTTAACTGCGTATCTCAAATTTGCAATTATCTTCATCTCAACCTATAATTGTTTTGGTCTTAAATTAAGTTATGATTATTCTCTGCTGCTTGTCCTTAAGTGGAAATTATTGAATATTCTCGTAACTGCTCAACCTTAAAGGGAGTTTAGATATTCTATACCTTCGTGACTTGCCTTATATGGAGTTATCGGATTTTGTTGATTTCTCGTGTTCACCCGTGTAATTAGGTGCGGCTGTTACATGTTATTTCCCTTCCTTTTTGAGTGATTCGTAATATGCCTAGCTCTTCTTATTATGTTTGTTTCCCGTGAACTAGTTTTGCCTATCTTGTGGTCGAAGGCTCTTGAGTTGATGTATTAATTGTATCTTGAACTGTTGCCACTGTTGTTGTTGTACCTGTTGTGGTGATGCACGAGTTTCTACCGTGCGGTTCTTGATATGGGGATTTGCACGAGGTTTAGTCCGTGCCGTGTTTACTATTGATATTGCACATGCGGCGTGATAAGGCGAGATACGAGATTGAGTGTTGCGCATGTGGGGTGACAAGGTGGGAACATGTTTATGCCCGTGTGACGAAACAAGGCGGGGACATACTTTAATATTGCGCATGTGACGTGACAAGGTGGGCTATGCCAGGGATTGTTGTGATACTTGTGTTGGCTTGGGGCATCCCTTGTTGTTGATANTGATCGGATGTGAATTTGAATGTCTGTAGGTCATTTTGGAGTCATTTGGCTAAAGATAGAAATTTAAAGGTTTTTGGAAAATACGGTGAGAAGTGGAAGTTTTGATATCGAGGTCAGAATGCGATTCCGAAAGTTGGAGCAGGTCCGTAATGTTGACTATGACTTGTGCGCAAAATTTGAGGTCAATCGAGCGTGATTTGATAGTTTTCGGCGTCGGGTGTAGAAGCTTGAAATTCTAAGTTCTTAAAGAATTGGATTTGAGTGCGATTCGTGATTTTGGCATTGTTCGATGTGATTTGAGGGCTCGAGCAAGTCCGGTTTATGTTTTTTGGACAGGTTGGTATGATTGGACGGGATCCCGGGGGCCCCGGTTGGATTCCGGGTGGTTAACAGATCAAAGTTGAAGGTTGGAAAGGGCTGGTTTCTGCTGTCATCTGGTGCAACTGCACCTGCGAGGAATTGGCCGCAAGTGCGGCCTGGGAGTCGCAGGTGTGAGTTTGGCTTGGCCTGGATGGGAACCGCAGGTGCGATGAATATTCCGCACCTGTGAAGCCACATGTGCGGGAAGTAGGGCGCAGGTGCCATTTGGCTGGAGATTTGGGAAACCGCGGGTGCGGGTGAATTGGTCGCACCTGCGGCATCACAGGTGCAGATGAAGGATCCGCAGGTGCGGAAAATGGGCCTGGGCAGATTGTTTTTATAAGCGAGAGTTTAGTTCATTGTCTTCACTTTCTTCATGGGATAGGCTATTTTTGAAGAGATTTTAAGGAGGATTTCACCAAGCTTGAAGAGGTAAGTTCTTCTACTTGGTTCTAAGGTCAAATACAAGATATTGCATGGATTTTGAGCATGAAATTGGTAGGAAAATTGTGAAACTTTGAAGAAACCTAGAATTTGGTAAAATTAGATTTTTGGCCACGAATTGAGCATGAACATTAGAGTAAATTATATAATTGAGTTAGTAAGGCCATGGGTAGAAGGCATCTTCGAGAATTTTGGATTTCCGGGCAACTGAGCCTGAGGGCATTTTGGTCATTTCACTGAGCGGGGTTGGAGAAGTATATAATCTGAAATTGTTGCGAGCATTAGGATGAATTTTCACTGCTTTGTCATGTATGTGGTAGTTTTGGAGCGTGGTGCGTCCATTGGGGTCATCAGAAGGGCTTGGAATCCGGTGTTGGAACTTCGGAGCGAGGTAAGTATCCTTTCTAACTTCGTGAGGGGGAATCGTCCCCCTAGGTGAATTAATTCAGTATATGTTATTATCTTCGGGGTCTACGTACACACGAGGTGACGGGAGTCCATGTGTAGCTACTAATATGCTTATGTCCGGGTAGTCTAGGACCCATTAGCATGCTTTATGTGTGTACTTGTAACCCTGCATGTATCATTGAACTATTAATATGACCGAAAACATAATTAAATGTTTAAAGGAAAGCTGGAGTTCATACTATTATCCTTCTAAAGAAAATTTTATTTCGCTGTAAATATATGTGTACCTGGATTTGATCGTATCGAGGAATACCGTTAAATTTGACAAATGAGTTTTCAAAAACAAATGATTTTGAAACTTATGTTTCATGCTTCTTTGAATGCAAATTTTTACTATTTTTCATGAGAAAAAATATTGTTCTTAATCAAAGTGGATTTAAACGTGTGGAAATGTGTCATTGCTCGAGTCGCATGCATGATTTGCGATCGAGGGAAGCTTTATGTTAAAAATATTATTTCTATCGAGTCAGCACGCGAGCCCCAGGTATTATGCGCGGCCGTGGGATAGCTTATTTTTATTATATCGAGTCAGCACGCGAGCCGCAGGTATGATGCGCAGACGTGGGATAGCTTATATTATTATCGAGTCAGCACACGAGTCGCAGGAATGATGCGCGATCGTGGGATAGCTTATTATATCGAGTCAGCACACGAGTCGTAGGGATGATGCGCGATCGTGGGATAGCTTATTATTATATTGAGACAGCACGCGAGTTACAGGTATGATTCGAGATCATGGGATAGCTTTATGACCCCAGTCCCTATGACCACCTTTATGACTCAGGCCAGTTGTCTTGTCCTGGTATGTGTATGGTCGCTTGTAACTGGAGTGTCAGGTATTTGTTAAAATGAGATTTTAGTACCTTGTTGTTTCTTTCAGTTATTATCTAGATTCTGTTATTTGCTATGTACTTGTTGCTCGTTGTCCTTCATGTCTATTGTATTTCATCATATTCTGTCATATGTTGTATTGTCGGACCTTAGTAAGAGTCTAATTTCCCACCTCGACACTACCTCTATGAGGTTAGGCGGGCGACTTACTGAGTACACGTTGTTTTCGTACTCATGCTGCACTTGCTGTGCATTTTATTGCACAAGTACATTCATAGCAATGTGGAGGATTTGGAGACTTAGGCGAGCTGCATCTTCCAGAGGCGATCCGCAACTGACAGAGTCACCTTCATACTATATCAATTTCATTTTAAATTTCCTTGTCCAGTTGTATTTCGGACATGCTTTGTAATATTTGTAAAATTCATAAAAGTTGTTCATGTACTTGTGACACCGAGTTCTGGGGACGTGTTGGGATTTACTTCATTAAATTAAATTGATGTGCTGTCATATTTAAGTTTACAAAAATTTATTTGTTTGATTATGAGATGCAGGAGAAAGTAACGGTTTCGAAAATGTTAAAAACTGTAAAGTTATTTCAATAAATTAATGTTTTGGGTTGCTTGACCTTGTGTCTGGCGCCATCACGGCCTTAGGGAATTTTGGGTCGTGACAACGTGTGTCCGTCGCCATGACGGCCTTAGGGATTTTGGGTCGTCATAGACAATCAGGGGCTTTGTGACCAACTCTTCCAGAATTGTGGCAGTTGCCCTTGAATTTCTTTTTGTTATGCTCCTTAGTCTGTCCAGAAGATCTCTTCCTCTTCTTAATTTTTGGAGCAGTTTCTTCCACGATATCAGCTCCCATGATCGTTGAATTTCCACGAGAATTCTTCTCGACTGTTTTTTTGTCTTCCTCAATCTTGAGACGAATCACAAGATCTTCCAGCTTCATTTCTTTGCGCTTGTGCTTGAGATAATTCTTGAAATCTCTCCACGAAGGAGGAAACATTTCAATCATTGCAGCCACTTGAAATGCTTCATTCATGACCATACCTTCAGCAATAAGGTCATGAAATATAAGTTGAAGTTCCTGAACTTGGGTTCCCACAGTTTTGTTGTCTATCATTTTATAGTCTAGAAACTTGGCAACCACGAACTTCTTCAAGCATGCATCTTCTGTCTTGTACTTCTTCTCAAGTGCGTCCCGTAATTCTTTCGAATTCTTTATCCCGCTGTACACATTGTACAAGTCATCCTGTAAAGCACTTAAAATATACCATTTGTAAAGAAAATCTGCCTGCTTCCATGCCTCAATAATCATGAACTTTTCATTGTCCGGCATGTCCGCAGCAGGCACTGGAGGCTCTTCACTCGTGAATTTCTGCGTACCAAGTGTGGTAAGCCAGAAGAACACCATTTGCTGCCATCCTTTGAAGTTGGCTTCAGAAAATTTCCCCGGATTTTCTGCTGGTGGAGCAACAGTCCGGCTCGATGAGGTTATCGTCGTTTCCGCAACAGTTGCAGAAGTACTTCCGTTATCAATTGACATTTCTCACTGTCAACAACAGAAGAGTTCAATCAATGGCAAAACCAGAACAGTAAACAATATTGTAATCAACAATAAACAATATGTATAACAAATAAAAATCGAAGTTTTTATATATTGTTTCGCAGAAAACGATGAAGTTTTTATGTTCTTCAAATCGTTTTCTGAAATTCAAAATTCTGATGAAGTTTTTATATCTTCAAATCAGAATAATAAAATTCAGAAGGAGTAGAAAACACACAGGTTTTAATCTCCACAAACAGAATACATAAAATAAAAATATAATTTCCTTAAGATTGTTAGTAATCTGTATTGCTATAATATAAAACAATAATTTTTTTCTTAAAATACAGAAACAGTGAGAAACCTCAATACCGCGGGATTAGCGCATCCGCGCTAGTGGAATTTACCAGGGACGGTGAGAAACCTGACTAACGGGACCACTAGCCGGGTGCGCTACTCCAGGCGTCCTTAGATTTTCTATGGAAAAATAATATAAGAATAAACCGAGCCTACTGAATACACAGTGTGTCCTTAAGGAAATTATTCCCCTCATGTACCTGAGGTGTTGGAATATATCCTCCCAAGATAGAACACACTAGAATATTTTTGTGCAGAAGAAGAAGAAGAAGAAGAAGAAGAAGATCAGAAAATTTAGTAAGTAAAAATTCTGGGATTCAAGGTATATTTATAGCCAATTTAGTACTGTTTCTGAAAAGGTTTTGCAACCTTTCAGAACAGCCATAACTGTTAGAACAGGTGTGAATCCTTTCAGAACAGCGATAGCTGTTTTGAACAGGTATGAGTTGCGAGAAATTTAAAAATTGATTTAAAATAATCCGGGAAAGAAAACAGGTCGGATTTGCGGATTTAAAAATTGAATTGCGGGTCGCTGGTCATTGCGGATTTGAAAGTTTTCCAGTAATTAATTAAATTAATTAATTAAATAATTTGGAAAGAATTTTGTCCAAAAAGATTAATCAATCAATCGTTGATGAAATCCGAAGCCGAAGACAAGTTGAGCGAGTGACGACGACGACAGCGCGAGGCTTGCATTTTTCTCAACTCTTTAAGAGCTAGAAGAATAGCTTCTCTTTATATACACATAGATTTTCTTTCCTTCTTCCAATGAGGAACAACGTGCACTAATTCAACATTTCACTTCCCTCCATTTCTTTTGCCACCATTTTCCATTCACTCTCTTTAAGCTACTCCAAGCTTAAAATTAAGTTATACTAAGCGTAAAATTAAACTACACTAAGCTTAAAGACCAACAATTCTACGTCCCACCAGTGTATTTGTGATGCAAAGTATTAGCAAATGCCAAAGATTATCCCTGCGCAAAGTGCGTGGCGTTAAACTTTATTAGTTTTTCTTCATTTCTTTTCAGTTTCCTCTTTACTCCTTTCTAACTCAATTTTGGCTATGTAGGATTCGTTAAACCCTAATGAGTGCCCTCACCGAAATGGAACAAGGTCATTCAACCAGAGAGGGAGCAGTTAGAAAAGAAAAAATATTGGCAGTAAAGATGTATACTAATATAATTTAGTTATAAATCAAAATAGTATTCGTGCTAGTGAAGAAGAATGTGAAATTGTAGTTGAAATGATTGCTTTGTTTAAAAAAAAGCTAAAATTCAAAGTTACCTCGCATTGAACCTGCATTAAACCCGCAACCCGCCCCACCCCATTTTAAAAAGTTTAAAAATGTTTTTAAGCCGCCCCACACCCGCATAAGAGTAAACCTGCACTGCCCCATCCCGCACCGCACCATTGCCATAAGTAAAGGTTAACGAAAATACAAGTGCCTTTTAATTTCACATTGCATTCTATAAGCTAATCATGCACCAATAGATTCTGCAGCAAGAATCCAATACATCTCATTAAGTAACTTGCCAAAGATTAGCCACCAAGGTATAGTATATCANTCGCATTGAACCTGCATTAAACCCGCAACCCGCCCCACCCCATTTTAAAAAGTTTAAAAATGTTTTTAAGCCGCCCCACACCCGCATAAGAGTAAACCTGCACTGCCCCATCCCGCACCGCACCATTGCCATTCCTAAGTAAAGGTTAACGAAAATACAAGTGCCTTTTAATTTCACATTGCATTCTATAAGCTAATCATGCACCGATAGATTCTGCAGCAAGAATCCAATACATCTCATTAAGTAACTTGCCAAAGATTAGCCACCAAGGTATAGTATATCAACTAAAATAAATTGTTTATGACTTCAGAAATCCTTATGTGGTCTGTGGTGCAACGTATGTTCCCATATCACTACTAAAAATCCGGGAAAAAGCGATCACCAAAAGCGATCAAAGATGATCGCTAAATAGTGAAAAAGCGACCAGAATGCGTCTAACGGGGCTTGGTCGCTATTTTGTTGGTCCCTTTACATTAGGGACCAAAGTTGGTCGCTAATTTGGTCTCTGAGGTAAAAGGACCAAATATTCCGAGCATACAATATAGCGACCAACTTTGGTCGATTTAATAATATTAATAATATAAATTTAGCGACCAAAGTTGGTCTGTATAATTAAATTACATTTTTTTAAATTTATTATTATTCAAAATATAGCGACCAACTTTGGCCTGTAAACCAAATATTATATTTTTAAATATGGAATATAGCGACAAAAGTTTGCCACCTTTTTTTAATTTTTTTTTAAGTATAAGCGACCACAGTTGGTCGCTAATTTATAGAATTTAATTTTTTTTATACATAAGCGACCAAAATTGGTCGCTAATACCCAGAATTTTTGTTTTTTAACAGAATAGCGAACAAAGTCGGTCTCTTTTTAGGATATCTAGGTTAATTAGCAACCAATCTTGGTCGCTATTGTCCAGAAGAACAAAAATTTAAATAGAAAAGCGACCAATCTGGGTATAATTTTTGCAGAAATTGCCTGTTTTGGCCGCTACACCATCTGCCAGCATACCAAATTTCCTATTACAAGCAACAACAACAACAACAACAACAACAATACCAACAATTAAACCAACAACAACAACAACAACACAACAACAACAACAACACAACAACAACAACAACAATAACACAACAACAACATTAAAACCAACANTGCAGAAACTGCCTGTTTTGGCCGCTACACCATCTGCCAGCATACCAAATTTCCTATTACAAGCAACAACAACAACAACAACAACAACAACAACAACAACAATACCAACAATTAAACCAACAACAACAACAACAACACAACAACAACAACAACACAACAACAACAACAACAATAACACAACAACAACATTAAAACCAACATTAAAACACACAAAGTATAAAGTTCAATAGAACTAACACATTAAACTAACAAAACTAAATTTTCTGTCTGCAAGTATAATCAGGTTGCCTATAATATTCCTGTAAGTCCATTCTAGCCTTCGGGTTATCCTTTGTCTTACCTTTAACATCCATCATTGTGTTGAACAAATTGTCAAAATAATTCTTCTCAATATGCATGACATCAAGGTTGTGACGGAGAAGATTATCCTTCCAATAAGGCAACTCCAAATATACTTTGTTTCGTCCAATTATGAATAATGTCGTATCCGGGGAATCTATAAGGTGTAGTTTCAGTAACTTTACTGAAGTTCTGAACCCTCTCCCAAATTTCCTCACATGATAGTATCATAGGTGGAAAATCATACTCCATTTTATTCTTTTCGAATGCATTTTTCATCCTTCTAAACTCATGATCAGGAGGCAAGAATTGACGATGACAATCAAACCATGATTGCTTTCGGCAATGTTTCAAAGTGAACACTTTACTATTTTCCATGCAGTAAGGACAAGCTAGCTTACCAGCAGTCATCTACCAAGATAACATTCCATACACATGAAAATCGTTAATTGTCCACATTAAATTAGCACGCAAATTGAAATTCTGCTTGGTTGATATGTCATATGTTTCAACACCATCGTACCACAATTGTTTTAGCTCATCAATCAAAGGTTGCAAATATACATCAATCAAACTTTTCGGATTACGTGGACCAGGGATAATACAATTTAAGAATATATATGGACTAGTCATGCACAACTCGGGTGTTAGATTATAAGATGTAAGAAAGACAGGCCACCATGAATATGGTGTCGCAGATACAGAAAAAGGCCTGAAGCTATCCGCACACAGACCTAATCGAATGTTCCTTGGTTCACTAGCTAAATCTGGATATGTCCTATCAAAGTTTTTCCAAGCATCTCCATCTGAAGGATGACACATAACACCAAGGAGTCTTCTATTTTCAAAGTGTCATCTCATATGAGAAGCAAAACTCATCGAAGCATATAACCTCTTTAACCTAGGTATAATAGGTAAATAATGCATCGCCTTGATAGCGACCATATTCCCGCTGGAAAGCCTCTTGAAACGAGGTTTGTCGCAAAATTTACAACTGTTTAAAGTTGCATCATCTTTATAATATACCATGCAATCATCTTCACAACAATCAATTCTCATTGACGAAAGTCCTAACTTAAAAAGTAATCTCTTTGCCTTACCGAAATCACCAGGTAAGTTGATATCAAGGTCAACTAGTTCACTCATAAGGTCAATGAAAGAGTCCATGGCTGCTTGAGAAATATTCCAATCAGTAGTTTGTTCAACATTTTCATTGGGCTCACCCCCAAATTGCTTCCCAAAAGCATCCGCAACCATATCATGAATTATAGAATCACGATTTGTATTCTTCACCGACCTACTACTTTCACCCACAACCATGTTATGAAATCTCTCATTGCTACTATGGACCTCTCCATGATTAGTCCACATAAAGTAAATCGCTATAAACCCCTTCC
>ML401929.1:0-18553 GCA_005239525.1 Nicotiana knightiana
ATATATATATATATATATATATATATATATATATATTACTTTTTAGGATAGTTAGGTAGTATCCTTTGGTTTTTTTTTGGACCACGGTTCTTTTCCAAGGGTGTAACTTGAACCGGGTGTCTATTTTTGGTTTTTAGAGTAGTTAGGAAGAAACTGAGTAACTTAGAAATACCCTATGACATGTTTGATGTTGGTATATTAGGTTATGACATACATTCTGCTTTCCTTTATATTTTGGTTTGACATGTGATGCCTGAGTAAAAATAAATAGCCTATTTTGTGACACCTTAGCTCAGTTGTTTGACTTGTATGCTACATAGTGTAATATTGCTTAATTCTCTCAAATTTGTGTGCTTTCTTGACTTGATATTTGAATAAAACCGTTGTGATTGAGTCATGCTCAATGTGTGAGTGAGGTTTAGTGATTTTCTATGCTATCCTGTGTAGTCTAGAACTTGCCCCGTGTGTTAATCGAAGCGAAATTGTAGGTTATGCTAGTCTATGAGATGGCGTAGGCATTTTCTTGCTTGATCAAGGATGTGCTTGTCACATAAGAACTGCATTTTCCATTGCTAGCCCCTTTGAGCCGGTTGACCTTTTCGTTGGTACCCACATTACAAGCCGTACCCCTATGTTGTTAAATTGAGATTTTTGCACCCTTTCCTCCTAAGGAACTTAGTAGCTAAAAGAAGTAAGGTGGGATATTGGGGATTAACTTTTGAGTGGAGCCATGGAAAGACTTGTTAGTGCACCAAAAATTATATTCAAGAGTCACTAGCCATTGAATCTTCATGTATGGAGTGTGTGTAGGAAAGAAAGAAAAAAATGATGGTAAAAGTATGTACAAAAAGATACACACCTCCAAATTTTTATTAATTTGAGCTAGTGAAAGTATAAAAGTGCTTAATTAAAAAAGGGCTATGTTGAATATGAATTGTGGCAAGGGAATTGGTTGAGAAGAATATGTGTTGATTTGTGAAGGTAGTGTATTAAAGTGCTTAGGAGGGTTAGTCACTATTCCTAAATATATCCTACCCGTCCTTTAGCCTACATTACAACCTTAAAAATCCTAATTTATCCTAGATTTGGCTAACTTGAATTAGTGGAGATCTACACTACGGTCAAGCTTATGGTATGACCACGGGATGCATATGAATTCTTTGTGAGAGTGAGGTAATTCGTTCAATTGTGTGATGTCCTTAAATTATGTTGAAAAGAATATTTGAATGTGTGGACTAGTTATATTCACTCTTTTGTTGTTGGTGAGGGCACATGATCTCGTGAACGATTGGTAATATTGTAATTTTCTTATTGGGTAGGTGCGTGAATTGAGAGGGCTTAGTAGTTTCAAGTCGATTCTTGAGGTTGGGTGGTTGCAATTAGGTTGATTCATGTGATTGATTAAATTGTTATACTTGGGCATGTTCAAAGAAGGGAAAGAATGTGAAATTTTGTATGTTCATACTTGATTGCCGGTATCGATCATTGTTAAGGGGTAATGTGTATGATTGAAAAGTAAAATACTCCTTGTTAAGGAAATGTGTACATGTTGAAGGATATTGCTCGAGGAAGAGCAAGAGTCTAAGTGTGGGGTGTTGATGCGTGGCTAGAATCCATAGTTTTAAGCATTATGTACCTTACATTTTATGTGCTTTTGTGATAAAAATACACGTCATATGTGCATAATGGAGTCTATTTCATGTTTAGGTGAATTGGAGATGGAAGCCGAGCTAAATGGGTGCATAAACGTCAAAAATACGCTCAAGAGTCGAAAAGGAGTGACCCGGGCAATAGCCGGGCGTTTTGGCCCTAAAGCCTGGCCTGCCCAGGCGTTAGTGGGGCGTTTGGGGCTTAAAGCCTGGCCTACCCAGGCTATAGTGGGGTGTTAGATCCCAAACTCCTGGCCTATCCAGGCTATAGCTGGGCGTTTGGGGCTTAACGCTGGGGGTCCCTGGTTCAGTCCAATCCGAGTTTTGAAGGTTTTAAATGTTCCCCGATTTGAATAGAAGTGTCTTACACGTTTAGGGTTTGCCTAAAATTTATAAATAGACCCAAAAACACAACTTTGAGGGGATATTCATGTAGAGATTCACGTGGGAGGATTTGACGTGGAGGAACACACACCACGCTTGAAGGAGGCTTCTACCTAGTTTTCTTCTCTTCTCTTCCTTTAATTTCATAGTTTATTAGTTCTAGAGTTTTGGGTGCTACATGAACGTTGTAGTTTGAAGCTTGAATTGTTCTTATTATTTTATCATATTGGTTTATTTATTCAATCTTGCACTTAATTATTTGATTGCTTGATAACCAATTGAATCCTATCTACGAATCTAGGATTGAACTCGGGAGAGGGAATTCTAGATTGCATATAAGGTTGGGTAGGGTAAGATCTTAACCCTTCAGGGGAACAAATTTGCGGTTAGGATAGGAATATACCTGATCGCCTTGCTTGGTTACTATACGGGAATTATTAATGCGTTCTTGTTAATCCTAATTTCATAGGAATATAGGCGTTAGGTTAGCTTGAATAGGNACTCTTATTGAATTCGTGTTTAATTTCGCCAATTTGTTTCCTTAATTTCATTGTTTACTATTCTAGATTAATTTTAGTTAAATATTCATACTTTAGTATTCGCTTGAATATATTAATTGTTTGGGTTTAGTTTAGTTGATAGTTAATCACAAGTCCCTGTGGGTACGATATCCGGACTTACAATCCTATATTACTTTTCGACCACGTATACTTGCGTGTGCGTTTGAGACCAGCAATTGGGAAAAAGTTTGCATGAGATACGAGCAGGAACTATGAACGTAAAGGAATTCAATGGGTCTCAAAGGGACACGATCAGGGAAACTATTCTCTGCTTACAAATGGGCCTAACTTAGTCTGATGTTGAATTCCAAGTACTCGACTTATCCGCCCATACAATTTACTATTGGGAAGACCTTGGATACACGCCGCTGGGGCTATATAATGTACTCTGCATTGGGCTGTGAAGTTCGAATGGAACCATCAGGAGGTGATTATTCATGGAGATTGGAGTAACCCCATTTACACCAATCAGACTGTTCCAGTCGTGGAAAATAGAAGGAAGTTGGGTGGAGAGACTTACCATAACATTGAGCGTGTTAATGCAATTGAGAAGGACAAATGCTGGAGTAGAAAAATAGAGAGCATATTAGCAGGGTCATGATATGAACATGGTAAAGGGCTCGGAAAGAATCTGGAGGGTATTGCCAAACCAATACAATTAAAGCGTCACGGTACAACCTTTGGACTAGGATATCAATATACTTGGCACGAGTATCAAAACTGGTCGCCACTATGGCGCGGTCCTTATTACCCTCTCGAGCAACCAATACCATATTTGAGCCAATCCTTCCATCAGGCTAATATGATGTGGGGATCTGAAGAAGATGAAGTGTTAGCTGGTTTGAGGAATCTATTCTTAGAAGATGAAGACATGGATTGCAGTGTAATAGTTGAGGAGGAGGAAGGCCTCGTCATCCAGACAATGGAGAAGGTAGCCGTTCTCAGGAATTGGACAGCCACATCATCATCAAGGGCCCGCCGAGTCCCGGGGTAGCCTGGCTACTAGTGTCATTTATTTTTAAAAATAGCCCCTTTGAGTATTTTTAAACATTTTCAGTATTTTATTTTGGAAACCTTTGTTTGGATCATTAAAATCGCTTTTGTTTGACATTTTTATACTTATCAATGGATTGTTATTTTATTATTATTTATTACTATTATTTATATTTTCCTCTCCACATCATTACTATTTCTTATCTTGATGAACCAACGACTGCGACATGTAATGAGACAATGCAACACAAGGATAGTGACTCGGAAGAAATAGAAGAAGAAGATGTAATACCTGAGAAAATTGTCAGAGAAGTTGAGAATTTTGAGAATAAGCCTAAGTCCAACCTGGACGAAACTGAGATAGTCCACTTGGGAGATTCTGAAACTGTCAAAGAAACTCGCATAAGCATTCACCTGTCACCATCAGAAAAAGAAGAGTACACTCATTTCCTAAAAGAATATGAAGACATTTCCGCATGGTCTTATGATGATATGACTGGGTTGAGCACATCCATAGTGGCTCATAAGCTACCCACCAATTCGATGTGTCCGCCGGTAAAGAAAAAACTCAGAAATTCAAGCCAGATATGAGTTTGAAAATGAAAGAGGAAGTCACCAAGCAGATCAAAGCTAAGGTTCTTAGAGTGGTTGAATATCTGACTTGGTTGGCCACACATTGTGCCGGTTCCGAAGAAGGATGGGAAAGTCAGGGTGTGTGTCGACTATCGGGACCTAAACAGAGCAAGTCCCAAAGATGATTTTCCACTACCAAACATACACATACTTTTCGACAACTGCACCAAGCATGAAATCCAATACTTTGTTGATTGCTTCACGGGATATCACCAAATATGGATGGATGAAGAAAATGCTGAGAAAACAACTTTTATTACATCGTGGGGAGTGTACTGCTACAAAATGATGCCGTTTGGTCTGAAGAATGCTGGGGCCACTTATATGAGGGCCATGCCAACTATTTTCCATGACATGATACACAAGGAGATAGAAGTATATGTGGATGAAATCATCATCGAATTTAAGAAGGGTACAGATCATACAGAGAATTTAGAAAGTTCTTTGACCGGCTTCGAAGGTATAATCTAAAACTGAATCCCGCAAAGTGTGCCTTTGGAGTTCCTGCCGAAAAGCTGTTAGGATTTATCGTCAGTTGCCGAGGAATTGAGCTAGATCCATCAAAGGTCAAGGCTATCCAGGATTTGCCGCCACCAAAGTACAAGAAAGACATGATGAGTTTCTTGGGTCGTCTAAATAATATCAGCCACTTCATAGCACAATCGACGGTAATATGTGAGCCGATTTTTAAAATGCTGAAGAAGGATGCCGCAACTTGTTGGACTGAAGACTGCCAAAAGATTTTGACAAAATCAAAGAATACTTGTCCACACAGCCAGTCCTAGTCCCCCTAGATCCTGGTAGACCACTGCTACTTTACCTCTCCATATTAGATGGGGATTTTGGTTGTGTCTTGGGAGAACATGACGAGACGAGAAGGAAAGAACATGCCATATATTATCTGAGTAAGAAGTTCACACCCTACGAAACACAGTATTCTTCACTGGAACACACTTGCTGTGCTTTGACATGGATAGCCTAGAAACCGAGGCACTACTTCTGTGCCTAGACAACATATCTCATATAAGGATGGACCCTTTGAAGTACATTGTCATGCCCCAAAATCGAGGGACGAGACCGACACCTAGTCGGGTGAACCCGGTCAAGCGGGCCTGGATTGCCTTTCCTACCCAACGCGTTCTCCCCCGTATATACAATGCAGCATATTCCATATGAAATAACAACTTAGGATTTAAGCGTGGGTTTACAAACTCAAGTTCATTTCTCTTTTAGCATTTCAACAATTGATCCCCAAAACATACACAATACATACATAACTTTCCAATACGGACCCCGATTCCGAATACGTACAGTTACTACCCAAAGTACATATATACACCCACATCATGTCTACGGAGCCTCTACGAATACTAGGAGTTTATATAATACTTGCCGGCAACAAGGCCCCGACTATACCTTACAATACATAACAGACTCAAAAGAGATGGCGTGAATTACACACGGCCCCGGGAGGAAGTGGGGCTCACCAGTATTTGCTGAAAGATGAGGATGAGGCACCACTAACGGCGAGCTGAGCTACCTGCTATGGACCCACCTACATCCATATAAAATATGTAGCGCCCACGACAAAAGGGACGTTAGTACTGTGGAATAGTACTAGTATGTATGAGCAAACCTTACTCAAAGTAAAATCAAGAGATGCACAGATAGAAAGCAGTTAAAGGAACCAACACATAGTGCACAGTGATAGAGTAAACAAGTACAATTGAGAGCCTCACAGATTCTTATTTCAGCACAACACATTTCCGCTTTTTTACATTCTGTTGCGGCGTCCAACACAATTCCACCATACAGTTTACACTCCACCCTTGTTACCTCTCCACCCTTATTACTACGTGTTGCGGCGTGCAACCCGATCCCACCTTAAATTTCTGTTGCGGCGTGCAACCTGATCCCACCGTACAATTTACACTCCACCCTTGTTACCTCTCCACCCATATTACTTCTTGTTGCGGCGTGCAACCCGATCCTACCGGACCAACACATTTCATGGAAAACAATAACAACCCACAATTCAATCACAGGGTTTCATATCATCAAGAGTACAATTTCATTACACCCAACCAATCATATGTTCACAATAGTCTTTATCATCCATTAATTCAACCACAAAGATGCTCATAAACAAGAATGTAAATTCATTACAACCAACAATCCATATGAAGTTAAGCCACAGTAAACTTTGCCAACAATGAGTCATATACGATATTTCCATGGTCATTTAGTTCAATTAGATCAATTCACAATTCCCTTTCATAACTTGTTACATAGCCCTTATCACTTAGATACATTTACACATTTGAGTTTGTTATCATTCTTTCATACCAACATACTCAAGAATTTAACGAACCTTGCACGTGATATAGTAATCACATAGAAATCAACTTTCACGATTTCAATTATCACGATAGCCAACTAAGAAAAATCAGAGAATGAAATCTCACACCTCAACACAATCGGACAGTCAATTCACATATACTCATCAAGAAGCTCATATCGAATTTTTGGACACCAACAAGGAGACTCTACGAAAATTAAAGTTAGCCATACATACCTTGAGTCGTCCCCTTTTTTTTAATTTCTATCACAATTCGCCGGACCGTCTAGCACCATCAATCTATTCCACAATGTGATATATTTCACTTAGAATTAGGAATCTTGTACTCAATTGAGCATTTTATCAAACACTAGGTGACCCCTTAGACTACTAACCCCCTTTTGAGAATGATTACCCAAACTTATTTTTCCCTTTACTAGATTACGAGGTTTGACTCACATGCATGCAAGATTTCACTTTTTATTTTCAAGAACCAACCTATGTGTGTTTTATTCTTACACAAAATCTGAGAAATTGGGAAAATAGGGTGAAGACTTACCTCTTTGAGTGAAGGAGATGACAATAACTTGATGATTTCCGGGCTTGAGTGATTTTGGAAAAATCAAATTGAATGATGTGGAAACCTTCTCTCTCATGAAATATCTTCTTCTCTCTCTATTTTAGGTCAGAAAATCGTTAAAATGAAGGGAAGGGGTGTTTAATAAAACAGGGGGTCGGGTCTTAAATTTAGAAAATAGGAGCCCCGACACAGAGATGCGGTCCGGAATGCGATCGCATTCCTGCTATGTGGTTCGCATTCCTGTCGCATAGTTGGCCTTCAAATGGGCAAAAATGGGAACCACACTGCCCAGGTATGCGACCACAATACGATCCGTATACCTGTTATGCGATCACATAACCTCCCTCGCAAAAACCTTGGGGCAAGAATGCGACAACTATGTGGCCCGCATTCGTGAAATGCGATCGCATTCTAGGCCGCATAGCTGTCCTCAAAATGGACAGGAAACTGTACAGGTATGCGACCACTATGCGGTCCGCATACCTTTTATGCAATCGCATAGTGCGTCGCATAACGCGTAATTTATGGAAAATTTAATCTTTCAAGTTTTGGGATACTTTTTATGCAAAATAGGACCGTTTTAAGAATTTCTATAGTTATAACAGCACAGGGACCTATTCGGGCCTTATATTAGATATAGAAATTTTACGGGTCTTTACATCCTCTCCCACTTAAAATCATTCGTCCTCGAATGAGGATCGGGAAATCATTTGGCTTTGAAAACACAATATGCCAACCCCTAATCTTTTTTACTAACTCCGATATTTTCTGAAAATTTCACCAGAGTTCCTTTGTAATTAGGCCTATCTACCTGTCAGAGAGCCCCCAAAACACATGTTGTTAACCAATTCCACCCATAACTAGTCATTTCATGGCCTAACACATTATTTGGTCACCTCGACAAGTCCCATATAATTCAATTACTTCAACATGCCATATACACTTCAATTAATCCTTACCAATCTACACCTCAATTAATCATTTAACCATCACATGAGTTTCACATAATTTTATTTACTCCAAGGGGTTGCACATTACTCAAATAGTCACAACATACACAATTATGGCACAACTTGAGAAGTTACAATAATAGAGCAATTAGGGAAAAAAAGGGTGCTTTTGCACAAAACTGAACATAACATATAATTTCTTAGAGATGAAGGTTCGCACGATCACTACTAGACTTATTCAAACAAATGGGGATACTTTTCTTTCATTTCATTTTCCGCTTCCCACGTGGCTTCCTCAACTTGCTGACTTCGCCACAACACTTTAACTGAAGCAATTTCTTTGTTTCTCAATCTACGGACTTGCCTATCAAGAATAGCAACCGGAACCTCTTCATACGATAATTTTTAATTAACCTCAATAGTCTCAAATGGCACGATGGCTGATGGATCTCCAACCACTTTCTTCAACATAGACACACGGAACATCGGGTGCACTAATGACATGTCAGGGGGCGATTCCAGCTGATAGGCCACCTGTCCTATCCTTTGAGAGATCCGATACGGCTCGACATACCTAGGGCTCAATTTTCCTTTCTTCCCAAACCGCATTACTCCCTTCATGGGAGACACTTTCAAGAATAACCAATCATATACTTGGAACTCCAAATCTCTTCGACGAACGTCCGCATAGGATTTGTGACGACTCTGAGCAGTTTTCATCCTCTCCTGAATGACTCCAACTTTTCCCATAGCTTGGTGCACAAGATCCGGTTCTAGAAATTCCGCCTCGCCAACCTCGAACCATCCAATCGAAGACCTACACCTCCTTCCGTACAATGCCTCAAATGGGGCCATCTGAATACTAGCATGGAAACTGTTATTATAAGAAAATTCTATAAGCTACAAGTGTTCATCCCAGCTACCCTTGAAATCTAATACACAAGCCCGCAACATATCTTTCAAGTGTCTGAATAGTCCGCTCTGCCCGCCCATCAGTTTGTAGATGGAATGCTGTGCTGAGATTTACCTGAGTACCCAAACCTTGCTGAAACGTTTTTCCAAAAGTTAGCTGTGAACTGGGCCCCTCGATCCGAGATAATAGAAGCTGGAGTGCCATGGAGCCTGACTATTTCTTTGATATACAACTGAGCGTACTGTTCTGCAGTATCGGTGGACTTGAATGGAAAGAAATGCATCGACTTCGTGAGTCAATCCACTATCACCCAAATCGATACGAACCTACATGGAGTGCGAGGTAACCCCACCACAAATTCTATATTGATCATTCCCATTTCCATATCGGTATTTCCATAAGCTGCGTTAATCTACCGGGATTCTGATGCTAGGCCTTCACTTGCTGACAAGTCGGACACCTATCCACAAAGTCCGCCACAAATCCCTCTGAACCTTCTGGCAAGGTCAACACTGGTGTCGAAGTCAATCTCGACTTTAATTCCTGAAAAATCTTTTCACATGCATCGGACCACTGAAACTTAACTGCTTTCTGCATCAGCTTAGTCAATGGGGAGGCGAGAGTCGAGAATCCCTCCACAAACCTCCGATAATACGCAACTAGACCCAAGAAACTGCGAATCTCTGTCGGGGTCGTTGGCCTAGGCCAAATCTTCACCGCTGCAATCTTTTGAGGATCAACCCGAATCCCCTCCCTGGAAACAACATTGCCCAAAAAGGTAACTGATTCTAGACAAGAATATCGTCAATGAAGACAATCACAAAGGAGTCGAGAAATGGTTTTAAAACCGATTCATAAGATCCATAAAATCTGCTGAGGCGTTGGTTAGCCCAAAAGACATTACCAGAAATTCAAAGTGCCCATATCGAGTCCTGAAGGCAGTCTTAGGAATATCCTGCTCCCTGATTTTTAACTGCTGATACCTGGACCGTAAATCAATCTTTGAGAAGAACTTAGCACCTTGCAACTGGTCGAACAAATCATCTATCCGAGGAAATGGATACTTATTCTTTATGGTTACCTTGTTGAGCTGCCGATAATCAATACACATCCGAAGAGATCCATCTTTCTTTCTGACAAAAAGAATAGGTGCGCCCCAAGGTGACACACTTGGCCAAATGAAACCTTTTTCTAATAGATCTTTCAATTGTTCCTTTAGCTCTCTCAATTCTGCTGGCGCCATTTGGTAAGATGGAATAGATATTGGCTGCATATCTGGCAATACATCAATCCCAAAATCGATCTCTCTATCTGGCGGAATCCCAGGAAGCTCGTCCAAAAATACTTCAAGAAATTCATTCACAACATACATAGATTCGGGAGCAGGCACCTCTGAAGTGGTGTCCGCAACCCGAACCAAATGATAGATGCACCCTTTCCTGATCATTTTTGAGGCCTTAAGGTAGGAAATGAGTCTACCTCTTGGCACAACATTATTCCCCTCCCATTTGATAACTGATTCATTAGGAAACTCAAGCCTCATAATCCTGGTTTGGCAGACGAGTAAATCAAAGCACGAATAGAGCCAATCCATCCCCATAATTACATCAAAATCTACCATTTGTAATTCAATAATATCGGCCGTGCTATCCCAACCATGCACCGTGATAACACAATTTCTATAGACTCGCATGGCCGTAATGGAATGACCAACCGGAGTCGACACAGAGAACGGATCGTGAAGCTGTTCGGGTTCTATCCCAAAACTTGAAGCAATAAATGGAGTAACATATAACAAAGAAGACCGGGATCAATAAGAGCATAAACATCATGAGACTGAATAGTCAGAATACCTATGACAATATATGGAGAAGCCTCGGCGCTCTGGCGACCACTCAAAGCATAAAACCGGCTGGGTCCCTCTTGACCCCACGCTCTACCCCTAGCTGCTCCGTGCCCTGCTGGTGCTGGAGGGCGTGCTGAGGACGTAGCGGCTAATGAACTAGAAGGCTGAGCAGCACCCCTACCTGTGCCCTGACTGGTCGCACTACATACCGGAATATCCAAGTGACAAAGCTCAGTATGAAATCTCCCACACTTAGGGCATAGGACCCTCCGCTACTGCTGGAACCTCCCACTTGAACGACCCGACTGATGGAGCCTCCTTCTATCTGAACCAGGTCCAAAAAGACCTCCCTGCTGATAACTGTGCCCTAATGGTGGCGCACTGGCTGAGGACTGAGCATATGACTGAGATGGCCTTGATGATCCTCTCGCAAGGGCTGATCTCACACCTCTAACTGAGCTCCCAGGGTTGCCCGCTGATCGGGCCCTACTACTACTCTCTCTCTCCATCCTTATCTTCAATTTCTGAGCCTCTGTAGCCTGGGCGAATCCCACTATTTTCCCATAATTCATATCCGAATGCAAGGCAGCTGTAGCAGCTTTATTAACAACCAAGGGACCAAGGCCCTGAACAAATCGTCGAACTCTGGCCTCCATAGTCGGCATCACGTGAACAACATATTTGGACAAGCGCACAAACTCCATATGATACTCCCACACACTCATGTTGCCCTGCTTAATGACCTCGAACTCCACAACACGGGCCGCCATAGTCTCGTCAGGCAATAAATGATCCATGAAGGCATCAACAAACTCATCCCACTTTGCCGGAGGGCTCCCTTCTCCACGGGAACTCTCCCACATTTCATACCACGAATATGCCGCTCCCTTGAGACGATAGGAAGCCAACTCAACCCCCTCTGTCTCAGTAGCCCTCATAACTCGGAGGGTCTTGTACATCTCATCAATAAAATCTTGAGGGTCGGCCTCTGTGTCGGTGCCTGTGAACTTTGGAGGGGCTAACTGCAGAAACTGGTTGACCCTGGAACCTGAATAATTCCCTTGCTCGCTAGAGGGTGTAGGGGAAGCATGTGATCTTTAGGCCTGGGAGGCCACTAACTGGGTTAACATCTGAATAGCTCCCCTGAGGTCCCCATCAGAAATACCGGGACCGGAAGCTGGGACTAAAGAAGGATCAAGAACATCAGTGGGAGGGATTGTAGCACCCTCCGCTGGAGCAGGAATAGGAATATCCTGGCCTGGGATGCAAAAGTCAGACAGATTCATGGTCGGGGAATCATTCTCACCCGCACCATCAGATAAAGAATTCACGGTCACTCCTGGGGTGGCATTGGCCTCTAGGCCGAGTCGAGCTCTCTTCTTGGATGCCATTTACTGAAAATCATAACAATGCACGAGTTAGGGATAGACAACCTCACCTTCCACCACATCGCACGATACAGAATAGCAGTAAAAGGGTACTTTCCTAAATGTCCATGCAGCCCCCTAATTATAGATGTGGTCGACAACACACTAATAAGAAGGGCTCTACTAGACACGGCTCCGAGACATCCTAGGACACTTTTAAAACATTAAGCTCTGATACCAAGTTTGTCACGCCCCAAAACCGAGGGATGAGACCGGCACCTAATCGGGTGAACCCGATCAAGCGGACCTGGATTGCCTTTCCTACCCAACGCGTTCTCCCCCGTATCTACAATGCACCATATTCCATATGAAATAACAACTTAAGATTTAAGAGTGGGTTTCAAACTCAAGTTCATTGCTCTTTTAGCATTTCAACAATTGATCCCCAAAACATACACAATACATACATAACTTTCCAATACAGACCCCGATTCCGAATACGTACAGTTACTACCCAAAGTACATATATACACCCACATCATGTCTATGGAGCCTCTACGAATACTAGGAATTTATATAATACTTGCCGGCAACAAGGCCCCGGCTATACCTTACAATATATAACAGACTCAAAAGAGATGGCGTGAATTACACACGGCCCCGGGAGGAAGTGGGGCTCACCAATACTTGCTGAAAGATGAGGAACATGCACCACTAACGGCGAGCTGAGCTATCTGCTATGGACCCACCTTCATCCATATAAAAGATGTAGCGCCCCCGGCAAAAGGAACGTTAGTACTGTGGAATAGTACTAGTATATATGAGCAAACTTTATTCAAAGTAAAATAAAGAGATGCACAGATAGAAAGCAGTTAAAGGAACCAACACATAGTGCACAATGATAGAGTAAACAAGTACAATTGAGAGCCTCACAGATTCTTATTTCAACACAATCACATTTCTGCTTTTTTACATTCTGTTTCGGAGTCCAACCCGATCCCACCATACAGTTTACACTCCACCCTTTTTACCTCTCCACCCTTATTACTATGTGTTGCAGCGTGCAACCCGATCCCACTGTACAGTTTACACTCCACCCTTGTTACCTCTCCACCCATATTACTTCTTGTTGCGACTTGCAACCGGATCCCACCGGACCATCACATTTCGTGGCAAACAATAACAACCCACAATTCAATCACAGGGTTTCATATCATCAAGAGTACAATTTCCTTACACCCAACCAATTATGTGTTCACAATAGTCTTTATCATCCATTAATTCAACCACAAAGATGCTCATAAACAAGAATGTAAAATCATTACACCAACAATCCATATGAAGTTAAGCCACAGTAAACCTTGCCAACAATGAGTCATATACGATATTTCCATGGTCATTTAGTTCAATTAGATCAATTCACAATTCCCTTTCATAACTTTTTACATAGCCCTTATCACTTAGATACATTACACATTTGAGTTTGTTATCATTCTTTCATACCAACATACTCAAGCATTTAACGAACCTTGCACGTGATATAGTAATCACATAGAAATCACCTTTCATGATTTCAATTATCATGATAGCCAACTAAGAAAAATCAGAGAATAAAATCTCACACTTCAACACAACCGAACAGTCAATTCACATATACTCAGGAAGAAGCTCATACCGAATGTTTGGACACCAACAAGGAGACTCTACGAAAATTAAAGTTAGCCATACATACCTCGAGTCGTCCCCTTTTTTTAATTTCAATCACCATTCGTCGGACCGTCTAGCACCATCAATCTATTCCACAATGTGATATATTTCACTTAGAATTAGGAATCTTGTACTCAATTGAGCATTTTATCAAACACTAGGTGACCCCTTAGACTACTAACCCCCTTTTGAGAATGATTACCCAAACTTGTTTTTCCCTTTACTAGATTATGGGGTTTGACTCACATGCATGCAAGATTTCACTTTTTATTTTCAAGAACCAACCTATGTGTGTTTTATTCTTACACAAAATCTGAGAAATTGGGGAAATAGGGTGAAGACTTACCTCTTTGAGTGAAGGAGATGACAATAATTGATGATTTTCGGGCTTGAGTGATTTTGGAAAAATCAAATTGAATGATGTTGAAACCTTCTCTCTCAAGAACTCTCTTCTTCTCTCTCTATTTTTTGTCAAGAAATCGTTAAACATGAAGGGAAGGGGTGTTTTATGAAACAGGGGGTCGGGTCTTAAATTTAGAAAATAGGAGCCCCGACACAGAGATGCGGTCAGGAATGTGATCGCATTCCTGCTATGTGGTTCGCATTCCTATCGCATAGTTGGCCTTCAAATAGGCCAAAATGGGAACAACATTGCCCAGGTATGCGACCACTATGCGGTCTTCATACCTGTTATGTGATCGCATAGTGCGTGGCATAACCTCCCTCGCAAAAACCATGGGGAAAGAATGTGAATACTATGCAACCCGCATTCATGAAATGCTATCGCATTCTAGGCCACATAGATGTCCTCAAAATGGACAGGAAACTGTCCAGGTATGCGACCACTATGCGGTTCGCATACCTGTTATGTGATTGCATAGTGTGTTGCATAACGCACAATTTTTGGAAAATTTAATCTTTCAAGTTCTGTGATACTTTTTACTCAAAATAGGATTGTTTTAAGAATTTCTACAGTTATAACAGCACATGGACCTATTTGGGTATTATTTTAGGCATAGAAATTTTACGGGTCTTTACATACATTTTCCAGAAGCCCATGCCTACAGGGAAGCTAGCAAAATGGCAGATATTGTCGAGTGAATTCGACATCATCTATGTGACTTAGAAGGTGGTTAAGGGACATGCGTTAGCGGATAATCTTGCAGAAAATCCTGTTGGATAAGAATACAAACCACTAAAAACCTATTGTCCTGATGAAGAAGTGTCATTCGTAGGAAAAGATATCGCCGAAGCCTACGACGGGTGGAGAATGTTATTCGATGGGGCTGCAAATTTCAAAGGAGTGGGTATTAGAGCCGTCTTGGTGTAAGAAACTGGTCAGCATTACCCAGTATCCTCAAAACTCAGATTTCCATCCATAAATAATATGGCAGAATACGAGGCTTGCATATTGGGGCTCAATTTTGCCGTTGACATGAATATCCAGGAATTGCTGGTAATTGGTACATCAGGTGCAAGGAGAATGGGCTACAAAGAATACCAAGATATTACCAAATCTATATCATGTACAAGAAATGATGAAGAGGTTCACAAAAAAATGTTGAACTCAATGCAACAAGTGCACCTTGGCCTTTTGCCGCCTGGGTAATGGATGTCATTGGACCAATCGAGCCCGCCGCTTTAAACGGGCACAGGTTCATTCTAGTGGTCATAGACTACTTCACAAAATGGGTTGAAGCTGATCTTACAAAGTTGTAACCAAGACAGTCGTCGCAGATTTACTCAAAGATCGTATTGTTTGCCGATTTGGGGTTCCAGAATCCATCATCATCGACAATGCCGCCAATCTCAACAGTGACTAATGAAAGCTATGTGCGGGACCTTCAAAATCAAGAACAATAAGTTCACAGCATACCGGCCCCAAATGAATGGAGTCGTGGACGCAGCCAACAAGAACATCAAAAAAATATTGAGAAAGATGGTAGAAATCACAAGCAATGGCACGAGAACTTACCATTTACTTTATTGGGATTACGTACAACAGTCCGCACATCAACTAGGGAAACTCCTTATTTGCTGGTCTATGGTACTGAAGCTGTCATTCCCGCCGAGATACAAATTTCTTCCTTGAGAATTATACAAGAAGCTGAATTTAGTGATGCAGAATGGATAAGGACCCGCTATGAACAATTAGCTCTCATTGATGGAAAAAGAATGAATGTAGTATGTCATGGTCAACTTTATCAGAACATAATGTCTAGAGCTTTCAACAAGAGGGTCAAACCTAGACAGTTCGCACCGGGGAAGCTGGTGCTAAAACAGATCTTTCAACATCAGGATGAGGCTAAAGGAAAATTTTTGACCAACTGGAAAGGAACCTACATGGTTCATAAAGTAATAATAGGAAGAGCACTCATACTCGCAGAAATGGACTGAGAGATTTGGCCAAAGCCTATCAATTCAGACGCAGTCAAAAGATATTATGTTTAAGCTGTTGACATTTGTTCAGTCTGATGTAACTGAACTACGGTTGACCTGATTCCCATTTAAGAGGGGATACGTAGGCAGTCCTGTGGGTTCAGTCACAATTCAATAAAATTTTCATTTTCCCCACAATCAGAAATTGGGGCTGAATTTTGAGGAGGACCCTCAAAATTCTGGAGCAAGTACGTCGACGTCATCATATGCAGAACATTTATAAATTCGTCTAAATAATAGGGGTATAATTTTGAGGAGGACCCTCAAAATTCTATTGCAAGGAAGTCGCAATGTCTCTAAAAGTATCGCAATTATTGGTTCATCTAATTTATTTGATATTGCATATTACTGTGTTTTAAATAACTATGCGCATATATTTTTCAAAAACTTTATTTTATGAAATAGCCGGATGCTACCCACGGTAACTTGAGCAGGATTACAATGCGGAGCAAAGCAAAGCAAGAAGGCGGAGGCACGAACCAGCCTCCCCTGTAAAACTCACGATTTTCCTTTGAATGCAAGGACAAGGAATAGCCACAAATACGCGCACACCTTTGAGTCACCGTCCTCATAACGACAAAGCTGCCAAGAGCAAACATATCCGCAACTAAGAAATACTCTGCTCCTACTTATTATATGTTCATTGCATGAGATGAAGCTCTGTCTCCATCTTGCATGAGGCTAAGCCCTGCCTCCTTGATTGCATAAGGCTAAGCTTTAACTTCCCCTTGCATGAGACTAAGCATTGTCTCCACATCTTGCATGAGGCTAAGCCCTGCCTCCTTAATTGCATAAGGCTAAGCTCTTCCTTCCCTTGCACGAGACTAAGAATTGTTTCCACATCTTGCACGAGAATAAGCCCTGCCTCCTTAATTGCATAAGGCTAAGCTCTCCCTTCCCGTGCATTGTCTCTATCTTTGCATGAGACTAAGCCTTGCCTCCTTAATTGCATAAGGCTAATATCTGCCTTCCCCTGCATTGTCTCCATATTTTCATGAGGCTAAGCCTTGCCTCCTTAATTGCATAAGGCTAAGCTCTACCTTCCCTTGCATGAGACTAAGTATTGTCTCCATCTTTGCATGAGGCTAAGCCTTGCCTCCTCAATTTCATAAGGCTAAGCTCTGCCTTCCCTTTGCATGAGCCTAAGCATTGTCTCCACTTTGCACGAGGCTAAGCC
This sequence comes from Nicotiana knightiana, assembly GCA_005239525.1. Classification (NCBI taxonomy): domain Eukaryota; kingdom Viridiplantae; phylum Streptophyta; class Magnoliopsida; order Solanales; family Solanaceae; genus Nicotiana; species Nicotiana knightiana. The sequence continues at coordinate 17,537 of ML401929.1, forward strand.
CAGCCTCCTTAATTGAATAAGGCTAAGCACTTCCTTCCCCACGCACGAGACTAAGCATTGTCTCCACTCTTGCATGAGACTAAGCATTGTCTCTCTTTGCATAACCACAAGAAGCTATGTTACTTGAAACCTTGCATTATTCTCCACCTCGAGGCTAAGCTCTTCCCCCGATCTTACAAAAGACTAAGCTCTATCATGTTTCATTTCAAGCATCATGTCTTTGCATCTCATGGGCTGAAACATCACCATTTTTTTCAAAGGCGTCATAGTCCGAAGGCATCATCCTCATAGCCGGATGACACCATGCCATGGCCTGAGGATCTCTCAATATTGCACATCATTATTCAAAGGCGTCATGGTTCAGAGGCATCATCCTCATGGCCCGAGAACATCATTTCATGGCCTGCGAATTCCCTATCTCACGATTCATGGCCCAGGACATCATGGTCAAAGGACACCATCCTCATCGTGTAAAGACAACTCTCATGGTCCAAAGGGAATCTGCATCATATCTAAATTCTCGCAATTATCCATATATATTTGCATGCATTATGTTTTAAGTTTTGCAGGTGAGCCAAGAAGTAACCGTTCTCCTAATGGGAGAAATCTTCGCTCCGGTTTCTATTCAGCGTTCATATCCTGCAATTATTTCAAACGTAACCAACCACCGTCTGTTACCCATCTGATAACCATTCAAATATCCATAACCATTACCACATACATCCACTTACAATCCTGATATCGTCCTGTCCAGAAAAGCTTGTCCGTTCTTACAACTACTCCATCGGTTTATTCCACCATTGGATCCAGAACTATACATGGCCTGATTCCTGCAAAAAACTAGAGATATGTAGGAAAAAAAAACCAGGGTTCGGCCTATATTTTCCAAAATACCCCATTCGGTCAAAATCGATCATCATTTCTTTACCTGACAACTCTTTCATCATTCTTGGGTAAAGAGGGGCAGCTGTTGATACCCAATTTTTCCCTCATATATATATATATATATATATATAT
>ML401931.1:0-12085 GCA_005239525.1 Nicotiana knightiana
TGACCATGGGGTCTGATATTATTTTGCTTCCATGAGTTCAAGTTCCCATTAGGTGAACTCCACGAAAAACCTGTATGTCTTTGACCCATAGCATTAAAGTTGTTCCCACCTTGGTAGTTTCCTCTATTAAAATTTGCCACAGCGTTGACCTCCTCAGCTGTAGCTTGACACTAATGTGTAGGGTGTCCCATCCCACAGACGTTACAACCCACCTGTGGTTGACTTTGCACCTGAACCATAGTCAATTTCTTGATGTCCTTAGCTATAGCTGCAATTTGGGCCTGCATTTCTACAGACGATTCTACTTGGTTCACCCCTGCTGATTTTCTCCGATCCCCTTGGTCTGTGGAGCATTGATCTACATCTTCAGATAGTTCATTCAAGAGAGTGACAATATCTTCTGGAGTTTTCTTCATCAGAGGGCCTGCAACTGCACGATTTAGAAATCTCCTTAATGACACGTTTAAACCATCCCAAAAGTCCTGAATTTGCATCCATTGCTCCGTTCCGTTGTGAGGGAACCTCCGCAGCAGCTCCTTAAATATGTCTCATGCTTCAAACACTGTCTCTCCTTCGCCTTGGTTGAAATTGTGGATCTCCTTCCTCATCCTTTCCTTCTTAGCAGTCGAGAAATATTTTTCTAGAAACTTGGTACTCATCTCCTCCCACATACGGATTGACCCTGTGGGCAAACTTATCAGCCACTGTTTTGCATCATCCTTCAGCGAGAACGAGAATGATCTGAGGTATATAGAATTATATGGTTCTCCATTGTATCGGAACGTGTTTATAATTTCATTTAAGTCCATCAGATGGTTGTTGGGATCTTCATTGGGTTTTCCTCTGAAGATGCAATTATTCTGAATGGTCTAGATGACTCCCTGTTTAAGTTCAAAATTATTGGCATCGATGGGTGGGGGACTCACACTAGACTGTTGTTGGTTGTACACTGGTCTAGCATAATATCCTAGTGATCTCCCAGGCCTAGGACCTACATTTTCAAATGCATCCTTGATAATTCGTTTGGGATTGAGTCTTTGATCCTCATTAGTCATTTCATTAGCAATTCTACGGGCCGGTTCAGCCGCTAACCGTGCTTCCTGTTTCTGAGCCGCCTCTCTGGTAGCTAGGTCTACTATCTCTTCGTTGTTCACCATTTTATCTTGAGTTGGAGGTTGAACCAACAACAATCCACTCGATCCTTTCTCTCTTTTCAACTGCCTCAGGTGTTTGTCTAACTCTGGGTCGTATGGCACCAAGTCCTTTGAAGAGGATCGAGTCACGCACCGGTGAACTTAACTTGTTGCCTGCACACATATGAGAAGATTGTAAAAAAGGAAAATAAAATAAAGTAGTTCCTGAATTAGCACTGAAAACTAATTTAAACACTATTAATCGCCAATCCCCAGCAATGGCGCCAAATTTAACGAGCGTAAAACCGACATTTAAACTTAGGCTCGCTAGTCAAAGATAGTATAATATTAAATCGTCTCCACAGGGATTGGTTTCAATAATGTCCAATTAATTCTTAAGCTTAACACTATCCAGGATAATAAACCTTTTGATTTATGTATTTATTGGCTACAACTAACCTAAGATTATCAGCTGTAAAAAACTGGTGATACCCGAATGATTAGTAATAACAAAGGAATATCAATGAGAGAGGTAAGGGAGATTACAAGATATGTGATCAACTATTGTTCTGGGTATTCTGTGCTAGATTCAATCTTAAATTCTATTGATTCTTTCGATTTCAATAGATGATCAGGCTACTTCAGGGATCCTAATTCTTATTCCGAATAAATTTGATTCCTTTGGCTAACCAGATAAAACGCTCTATGAATATATGCACAAAAATAGTGAATGAATGATCTTTTGAAGAGCACCTCTCGGTTATTCTCCTGAAATGGGTAAATCGATAACTCTTTAAGCTCTTTCGATTACCTAGCAGAGGCATAAAATCAACCCAATTAAGATGGTACAAAGCAAATAGAAACAAACTTCTCTTCCAATTAAAGTAAAACTACAATAAACCTTGCAATTCAATTAATAACTCATTCCGTAAAGTTGAGCAATTAACATAGAGTAAATCCCAAAACAATAATCAATTCACAACATCCGTCAACAACCCTGAGGAGAATTACTCCATAAAGAAGAAAGCATTCAAAACAAGAGTATTAGAAGAACAAGAAGACATCAATTCCCAAATTCAACCAAACTTTCGTATTGAGTGAATTGGATCAAGTATCTAGCTTTCCCATTGCTTCCGTGCTTCGTCTCCGTTAAAAGTTGCTCCTAAAATCCAAGATACCCTCTTTTTAGGCAAGTTGGGCGTCATATAGGTCAAGGGAAGTCGCCTCCAAAATTACAATTTAAGCCCTGCGATATTTTTTGTCGGAAGGACGTGCGCGACCGCGCACCTGGGCAGGTGACCGCGCATCTGGGCAATTTTTCTGCACTCTTCTTCGTTCTTCTTTTTAAGTGCGCTAACAACCTTCGATCCCCGAACAAAATCCCAAATTACTCCATAATCTTTTACGTTGCCTTCAACCCTCCATATTAGCTAGAAAACGCTCCCTAAACTCATTGTAGCCCGAAATTGCTCCTGCAAAGCATAAAATACATAGTCAGAGCAATTTAATACCATTTAACGCTCAAATATTAGTAGCAAATTAGAGTACAAATAGTGGCCAAAATACACAGTTATAACGTACCATCAAGGATACATGGAATTGCTGAATGCATTGGAAGGGCTTGGGTCCTACACTTATGCACCAAAGAAGCTTTCTCTTGACTTAGAGAATAGATTCACCCCTCCCGCTAAGCCTTCAATTACCGAGCTGCCACAACTTGAGTTCAAGCCACTTCCACTGCACTTAAGGTATAAATTTCTTGGCTCTAATGAAACTCTACCTGTAATTGTTTCTTCTTTGTTGAATTATATGCATGTTGAACCTTATTGAACACCTTGAGGGAGCATAGGCAGGCATTGGGTAGACTATAACGGATATTCGAGGGATTCCCGCTGGAATTTGTGAGCATAAAATACAATTGGAGCAAGAGAGAAAAACTAGCATAGAGCATCAAAGAAGGTTGAACCCTTCCATGCAAGAGGTGGTGAAGAAAGAAATCATAAAGTGGTTAGATGATGGGGTTGTCTACCCCATTGCCGATAGTCCTTGGGTGGATCTCGTGCAATGTATGCCAAAGAAATAAGGCATACTCGTGATTCAAAACGACAAAAATGAACTCATCCCAACGAGTGCGGTGACCGGATGGAGAGTTTGCATGGACTACCGGAAGCTCAATAGTGCTACTTGAAAAGACCATTACCCTATGCCTTTTATTGATCAAATGCTTGATTGGCTAGCGGGAAGGTCATTTTATTGCTTCTTGGATGGTTATTCCAGCTACAACCAAATCAACATCGCCTTAGAGGATCAAGAGAAGACAATATTCACATGCCCGTATGGGACCTTTACCTTTAGCTGGATGCCATTTGGGCTATGCAATGCCCTGGATACCTTTCAACGGTGCATGATGTCAATCTTCTCGAACAGGGTGGAGGATTTCTTAGAGGTGTTCATGGATGATTTTTCTGTAGTTGGTGATTCCCTTGAGAATTGCCTTAACAACCTTAGGCAAGTGCTCAAAAGATGTGAGGAAACAAACCTTGTGCTAAATTGTGGAAAATGTCACTTCATGGTGGAGGAGGGTATTGTTATAGGCCCAAAATTTCCAAGCAAGGCATAGAGGTTGATCGGGCGAAGATAGAGATCATTTCCAAGCTTCCTCCTCCACTTCGGTAAAAGGCGTTTGACGCTTTTTGGGGCATACCGATTTTTATAGGTGATTTCTCAAAGACTTCTCAAAAATTGCAAGTCCCATGTTCAAGCTCCTTGAAAAGGATGCAAAGTTTGATTTATATGAGAACTTCCTCAAAGCTTTTGAGGAATTGAAAGCAAGGTTCACCACGACACCTATTATTGTCACATTTGATTGGTTTCCTCCATTTGGACTCATGTGTGACGCCAGTGATGTAGCTATTAGAGCGGTACTTGGTCAATGACATAACAATATTCTTCACCCTGTATACTATGCAAGCAAGACAGTCAATGTCGCACAAATGAATTACACTATGACGGAGCAAGAACTGCTTGCTATTTTCTATGCTTTTGAAAAATTCCGAGCCTATTTGTTGGGCTCCAAAGTGATAGTCTACACAGATCATGCTGATCTCCGCTACCTTATGACAAAGAAGGATGCTAAACCAATATTGATTAGGTGGGTTCTTTTGTTACAAGAGTTTGACTTTGAAGTCAAAGATCGGAAAGAAACAGAGAATCAAGTTGCAAATCACTTATTTAGGCTTGAAGAAGCAGGGAGACCAAAAGAAGATCTTGAAATTAATGATGCCTTCCCAGATGAACACATATTGGCATTGTCTATCACCTTCACTCCTTAGTATGCCGACATTGCTAACTTCTTGCTTAGTGACCTTATCCCCGATGTATTGGAAGCTTATCAAAAGGAAATGTTCTTGCGGGAGTGTAGGCAATACTATTGGGAGGAACCCTTTCTGTTCCGGATTTGCTCCAACAACATCATTTGGCATTGTGTTCCGGAAGATGAGGTAATTCAAATTCTCAAAGCATGTCATGACTCCCCAGTCGGAGGCCACCACAGTTGAAATTGTACTGTGGAAAAAGTGCTTGAATGTGGCTATTACTGGCCATAGATCTACCAAGATGAAAACCAATTGGTCAACTCATGTGATCAATGTCAAAGACAAGGGTCAATTTCTAGAAGGAATGCCTATGAACTTTGTGATGGAGGTCGAGATCTTTGATGTGTGGGGGATAGATTTCATGGGTCCCTTCGTAAGCTCTTACGACATGACATATATCTTGGTGGCAATAGATTACATCTTCAAATGGGTCCAGGCAATTGCCTTGCCGAACAATGAGGTTAGAAGTGTAACCACCTTCTTGAAGAAGAACATAGTTACTCGGTTTGGAACCCCAAGGGCTATCCTTAGTGATGGTGGTTCTCACTTTTTCAACAAAGATTTTTCCAGATTGCTAGAAAAATAGGGAGTTAAGAAAAAGGTGACCACCCCTTATCATCTTCAGTCGAGCGGTCAAGTTGAAGTTTCTAACTGGGGAATCAAAAACATTCTAGCAAAAATTGTTAATGCAAACAGGACCGACTGGTCAAGGAAGCTAGATGATGCATTGTGGCCATATCGCACATCATTTAAGACTCCCATTGGCACCTCACTATACCGGCTGGTTTTTAGTAAGACGTATCACTTGCTAGTGGATCTTGAACACAAAGCTATGTGGGCATTGAAAAAGTTAAATCTTGGCTGGGCCGCAGTTCTAATCTAAGGATGACACAACTCAATGAGATGGAAGAATTTCGTTTTCATGCCTAAGAGAATGCAGCCATGTATAAGGAGAGAATTGAGTTTCCTTATGACAAGAAGATTTTGAAGCGGGAATTCAAATTCAGTGACTTTTTCTTACTCTTAAACTCAAGACTGAAGTTCTTTCAGGGCAAACAAATCCAAATGGTCTGTCCCGTTCAAAGTTATGAATGTGTCTTCCTATGGCGCCATTGAATTGGAATCCGAGGACGGGAGTAGAACCTTCAAAGTAAATGGCCAAAGGGCTAAGCATTACCTCAGAACCATTGGAGAAAGGCACTTGGTAGAACAATTCGCACTCAAATATGGTCCTACACAAACCCCTACCAATGATTAGCCAAATGGGGGAAACATCGTCGTGCCGCGACGTTAAATCAAGCGCTTCTTGGGAGGCAACCCATGTGTGGTAACATTTTGGTTAGATTTTAATTTCGGTAAGTTTATTTGTAAGTGTTGAGCAGTTTGACGTGTGTGTTAGAATACAGGTGACCCAAAATATAAGGAAATAAGATGCAAGGGCAGAGGAAAATGAAGTAAAGCAAGCCAAGCTTCAGCTGTGTTCTGCGGCAACATATGCGACTGTATAAAGGATTTGCGGACCGCATAATGGTCGCAAACACAAGCAGAAAAAGATGCAATCTGGGCCTTTAAAAATGCGGTGCAAATTCACTTTCTACGGTCCGCATAACAATTCTATGACCGCAGAACTGGTCGCAAAGCTGTTGCGTACCACTCAGTCACTAACCCATCGGATAACAGATATGCGGCCGCATAATATGTTACGCGATGCACTGCCTCACCATGAATCTCTCAAGTATTAAGCTCTAAGTCTCTCACTCATTTCCGTCATTCATTTACACTCCCCCACACGTAGACACAAATCATAAAACAAAATAAAAGACAGAAAAGACCAAAAACACTGAAAAACACAAAATCAAAAAGGAATTGAAAAGGAAGGGCTTACCTTGCTTGCGATCGGACCGAAGTTCTCTATCTTTTGATATCTGGTATGTCCATTTCCATCCTTTCTCTTGCTTAATCAAATTGAAGAGTGCCATGTGGTTTCATTACCCTCCCCTTTCTCCCCAACTCCTTGCTATGGGTATTCATTTGTGAGTGATTGGACTGAAAATCAAAGCTGGGGGAAAAATCCATGCTGTGGGTAAATCAAAATTTGGGGGTTTGAACTAGAGGGTAGGATTAGAGTAAAGGGGTTGGAAAGTTGTGTCAATTTGCATAATATTTTGTCTTGATGACTAAGTGTGTGCTTGTGCATTTGGGACTGAGTACGTACTTGATATGTGCGCATTAGCCTGAGAACACCTTTTTTGATTAGGAACGATGATATTTGTGGTCCACATAACTGGTTTGCGGTCCACAGAATCATCGCATTTTGCATGATAGATAGTTTTCTTAAAGCCCATATGCGGTTGGATTCGCGACCATATAAATATTTTGTGGAACGCACAATGGTCGCAGACAGAGGCAGACAAAAGGCTATATCTGAAGAACAAAATGCGACCGACCTACGGTTGCATAAGTTCTTCTACGACCACTTTTACGGACCACATAACTTGTTTTGCTTCTGAGGGTTGTATTATGCGAAATATTCTACGGCTCGCAGAGCTATTCTGTGATCGCATAAATGGTCACAGAACCATCTTTTTTTTTTCATTTACTTACCATATGTTACCCATGCCTTATCATGTACTTACTCCTTGTTAATTGACAGGAATGACAACAAAGAAAGCTCTAGCATCGTCACAACCCACCAGTCGAGGAAAGAGATGGGCGGCTGCTATAAGCCCACAACCCCAACAATCCCAACGCAAGTGGCCTGACACATCAAGAACTTTATTTGAGCATTCCTACCTGTCTGAAGAGGAGGAGGCATAGATTGACCTTCTGCCACCAGTTGATCTCCATGCCGAAGCACTGATGCGTGTCTAGAATTCATGGTTTAAAGCATTATGTACCTTACATTTTATGTGCGTTAATGATAAAAATACACATCGTATGTGCATAATGGAGTCTATTTCATGTGTAGGTGAATTGGATATGGAAGCCGAGCTAAATGGATGCATAAACGTCAAAAATACGCTCAAGAGTCGAAAAGGAGTGACCCGGGCTATAGCCGAGCGTTTGAGCTGTAAATCCTGGTCATACCAGGCTATAACTGGCCGTTTGGGCTATAAATCCTGGCATGACTAGGCGTTTGGGGGGCGTTAGAGCCCTAAAGCCAGGCCTGGTCAGGCTTTATCCCGGCGTTTGGGCCATAAAGCCTGGTCCCTGGTCTGGTCAAATCCGAGTTTTGAAGGTTTTAAGTGTTTCCTGGTTTGAATAGAAGTCTCCTACACGTTTAGGGTTTGTCCCAAACATATAAATAGACCCAAAAACACAACTTTGAGGGGAGGATGCCATTTTTGGAGAGAAGATACACACGGGATCGTTAGGAAGCAAAGGATTATCAGTTTTCTTCATCTTATTCTAGTATTTTCAATTTATGCAACACTTATGCAATTGTTTGATTTTTCCATGAGTGGCTAAACACCCATTGTTCTGGGGTTGTGGTTTAGCCATGAATATTTTTATTCGACATTAATTTAACCTTGATTATAGTTCACTGAATATATGGTTATTTCTTCAATTCTGTGTTGAGTTGCTTAATTGTCTGGCCAGCAATTTGGTTCTATATACTATCTATGTTATGCTTGGGAAAGCCGTATATAGATTAGAGAAGAATTGAAGGGAGCACGATCTTAACCCTTCAGGGAAGCGGATTTGTGGTTAGGATAGGAATATACCTAGTCACCGTGCTTAATTAAACATCGTAATCTTAGTGCGTTCTAATAGATTAATTTCATAGGAATATAGGCGTTAATCTATTGAGAATAGGCGAGTAGTGCTTCGGGAGAAGGCTATGAGAACGTTTATCGATTAAATAGAAACCATGAGTGAATTATATGAAAGAGAGAGTTAATTAGAATGCAATACGAGTGGTAAATTGATCACAACTCTGGAATATTTGTATCTACTGAATATACACAACAATACTCTTGTTACTTGATAATTAGTTCTTTATAGAATCGTAGTATAAAATAGTTACATTCCTGGATTGTATTTTGGCTTGATTAAATAACAATTAGAGTGATTTGGAAAGTAGTTTACACAAGTCCTTGTGGGTTCGACATTCGATTTAACATTATATTACTTGCTACGACCACGTATACTTGCGTGTGCGTTTGGGACCAACAATTTTTTGGCGCCACTGCCGGGGACTTGAATATAGACTACTTTCTAGTTGCTTGCTTTAATTGTTTATTTCATTGAGTCTAACGTCACGTGATTTTTTTCTCTAATCTCAGGAACTTCGATTGAATGCGAAGGGTCAGAATCCAGGACAGACTTGATGACTTTGACCCCAAACCTGAGAGAACATTTCACAGGAGGTTGCGAGAAGCAAGAGATACAGACAATATTCAGGACTTCATCCGAATTCTTGTGAACATGGCAGAGGAACAACACATGGCTGTTCAGGAGGTGACAATGCCCAGTATTGCTAATGTCACCTCCAGCACCGTGAAGCCCAGAATCACTAGGCACTTTGAGCTGAAACAGAGCATGATCCAAGTACTTCATGCAAACGGGCATTTTATAGTTCTTCCACACGAGGATCGACAGCAGCTCTTGGAGATTAGTGATACTTATATCACGAACGGGGTCACGCCAGATTATGTGAGACTCACGCTTTTCCCATTCTCTATATTGGGCGAAGCAAAGCGATGCCTGAAGGTAGAACCAGCTAATTCCATTACAACATGGAACGATTTGGCGAGAAAGCAAGGTTCTTCCCTTCAGGAAAGACTGCAAAGATCAGGAGTGAGATAGTCTCTTTTAGACAGAAAATGGGTGAATCTCTATATTCAACATGGGAAAGGTTCAAGGGGCTACTCATAGACTGCCCTCATCACAATCAGACAAACGAGGTGTTAGTTCACGCTTTCATTGAGGGGCTCCATCCGCAAATAAAAATTGTGATAGATGCAGCAACCGGAGGTCAGGTGTTGGAGAAGAACTATGATGAAATATTTGCATTACTGAATAAATTCTCTAAAAGCAATCCATACTAGCAAGGTGAGATAGGGATAAATGTGGCTCAAAAGTCACCAGGGGTTCTTGAACTAGATGTGGTCTCAGCATTGTCAGCTCAGATTTCCACATTGACTAACCAAGTCAATCAGATGAACCTGATCATTAACAAGCAACAATCTCAACCAGTGCAACAGGCCCAACCAGTGCAACAAATTCAGGTATTTTGTGAATTCTGTGGAGAGGGTCATTCGAGTGATTTATGCCCAGTTAATCCAGAATCTATCTGCTTTGTGGGTAACTCGAATAGGGGACAAGCAAATCAATATGGAAACACTTATAACCCCAACTGGAGAAACCACCCAAACTTCTATTTGGGGTGGAAATCAAAGCACTCAGAATCACTACAGGTATCCAACACCACAACAGCAGTACAAACCACCTCAGGCTGAACCATCAACAAGCCTTGAGGAGATTATGAAGAGAACGGTGAACGACCAACTTGTTTTCAATTAGAAAATAATGGCTTATCACCAAGCCCAGGCTGTAGCGATGTGAAATTTAGAACGTCAAGTTGGGCAACTCGCCAGTTCTCAAAATACCCGACCAACGGGGGCTCTTCCAAGTGACACTGAAGCTAATCCTAAAGCATCTGTTAATGCTATATCATTGAGGAATGGGAAGCAATTGGAAGAAGTCCAGTCCAAAAAGAGAAAGCAGGTGACTTTTAATGAAAAACCAGCCACTATTGAACCAGCATCAGACAGCCCGAAAGAGTCAGACAAGCTAGTAAAAGAGGCGGTAGCTGAGCAACCCCCACCAATTGTTTCGAGGCCACCCCATTCATTCCCTCAAAGGTTGCAAAAGATGAAAAATAATGCATCATACAAAAAGTTTCTTGGCCTCTTGAAGCAGGTACAAATCAATATTCCACCGGTAGACATTCTGCAGGAGGTGCCCAAATATGCTAAATACATCAAGGACATTGTGGCCAATAAACGAAGGATGACTGAGTTCGAAATCGTGGCGCTCACTGAGGAAGTTAGCTCAAGAATTCAAAGCAAGCTACCTCAGAAATTAAAAGATCCGGGTAGTTTTACTATCCAAATCTCAATTGGTAAGCATGCAGTCGGGTGAGCTTTGTGCGATCTTGGGGAAAGCATTAATTTGATGCTGCTATCTGTGTTCAAGCAGTTGGGGTTGGGTGAGCCACGCCCAACAACAGTGATTCTACAATTGGCTGATCGCTCCCTTGCTCATCTTGAGGGAGTAATTGAAGATGTGCTGGTTCAGGTGGGCTCTTTCATATTCCCAGCTGATTTCATTATCTTGGACTATGAGCCTGATCAGGAAGTCCCATTTATTTTGGGGCGTCCCTTCCTAGCTACGGGCCGATCTATCATTGATGTGTGTGAAGGGAAAATGACGATGCGAGTTGGTGATCAAGTGGAGGTTTAATGTTTATAAGGCACTCAAGTTACCTGTCTACTATGAAGAGCTATCCATGATTACAGTAGTGGAAAGAAAGTCTGAGTCAATGGTTCCCTACATGAGTCCTGTTTACCCTCTTGAGCGAGTGTTAGTTGGGGATGAAGAAGACTGTGGGGATGTAACAAGGGGAGACATTGAGAAATTTCTTGAAGTATCTTGCAGTTACCTCCACAGGCTAGGAAAATTTGAAGAGTTGAACAAGCCTGTTACTCTAACCCCTCCTAAGCCATCTATTGAAGAGGCTCCAAAGCTGGAGCTCAAGCCTCTTCCAGTACATTTACGATATGCTTATTTGGGGAACTCTGAGACATTGCCCGTGATCATCTCATCCAGCCTGACCAATACACAAGAACAGAAATTGCTGAGGGTACTTCGTGAGCACAAAAAGGCGATTGGGTGGACCATTGCAGATATTAAAGGAATCAGTCCATCGTTTTGCATGTATAAAATATTTTTGAAAGATGGACATCGCCCGAGTGTTGAGAAGCAAAGGAGACTGAATCCGATCATGGAATAAGTAGTGAAGAAAGAAGTCATAAAATTGCTGGATGCATGTATCATTTTTCCTATTTCTGACAGCAANCATTTTCCACTCCCATTCATTGATCAAATGCTGGACAGATTAGCAGGGTATGAATATTATTGTTTACGGGTTGGAGAGTTTGCATTGATCATCGAAGGCTCAACAAAGCAACCCGCAAGGATCATTTTCCACTCCCATTCATTGATCAAATGCTGGACAGATTAGCAGGGCATGAATATTATTGCTTTCTGGATGGGTATTCAGGTTACAATCAAATTGTCATATGCCCAGAGGATCAGGAGAAGACCACGTTTACTTGCCCTTATGGCACCTTCGCCTTCAAGCGAATGCCATTTGGTCTTTGCATTGCACCATCCACCTTCCAGAGATGTATGATGGCTATTTTCACTGATATGGTGGAACAATTCGTAGAGGTGTTCATGGATGACTTCTCAGTCTTTGGGTCATCTTACGAATAGTTTGAAAAATCTGAGCATGGTGTTGGCCCGTTGTGAAGAAATGAATCTGGTGTTAAATTGGGAGAAGTGTCACTT
>ML401931.1:16085-61007 GCA_005239525.1 Nicotiana knightiana
TATAGCATGAGTGGCTAAACACCCATTGTTCTGGGGTTGTGGTTTAGCCATGGATATTGTTATTCAACATTAATTTAACCTTGATTATAGTTCACTGAATATATGGTTGTTTCTTTAATTCTGTGTTTAATTGCTTAATTGTCTGGCCAGCAATTTGGTTCTATATACTATCTATGTTATGCTTGGGAAAGCCGTATATAGATTAGAGAAGAATTGAAGAGAGCGCGATCTTAACCCTTCAGGGGAGCGGATTTGTGGTTAGGATAGGAATATACCTAGTCACCGTGCTTAATTAAACATCGTAATCTTAGTGCGTTCTAATAGATTAATTTCATAGGAATATAGGCGTTAATCTATTGAGAATAGGCGAGTAGTGCTTCAGGAGAAGGCTATGAGAGTGTTTATCGATTAATTAGTAACCATGAGTGAATTATATGAAAGGGAGAGTTAATTAGAATGCAATACGAGTGGTGAATTGATCACAACCCTGGAATATTTGTCTCTACTGAATATACACAACAATACTCTTGTTATTTGATAATTAGTTCTTTCATAGAATCGTAGTATAAAATAGTTACATTCCTGGATTGTATTTATCTTGATTAAATAACAATTAGAGTGATTTGGAAAGTAGTTTACACAAGTCCTTGTGGCTTCGACATTCAATTTAACATTATATTACTTGCTACGACCACGTATACTTGCGTGTGCATTTGGGATCAACAAGTACGCCGAAAGAGTGGTGAGGATATCAGGTTTGGGATCTCTGGTTCTTGGACTCTGTACAGAGATGGCCTGGAAAAAAGAAAGATCATCGAAGAAAAGAAGCTAGACTTGAACGGGTTAAAAGAACACTACCCCCACGTGCTAGAAAACATCAAAAGGAGGGATAAGAGTTCTTCACTCATGTTCCGGGGGAGTACAATGAGACGCTCGTTAGGGAATTCTATGTTGCATCTAAGAACGCTGAACAGAAGAGAAACCGTAGATTCTTGTAATCTATCTTAGTTCAAGGGGTTGAAATACTGTGTGATTCCTCATCAATCAATGGTATATATTTTGAAGAATGGGAGCCAGGCACAACAGAATTTTACGTAAAGATTGCAAATAAGGAATCCGAGCATGCTTGGGTAGCCTCTGTCATAGCCAAGGGAACTCCATCCTGGATCACTTCGCGTCAGAAGATTCACAAGAGGGATCTTACCCAAGAAGACTGGTATTGGTTCAATTTGGTATGTTCTCGTATAATGCCCTTGAGAAATGAAACCCACATAAGTATCGAGAAGGCGATCCTCATTTCTTGCATCATGTCGGGTATCAAGGTTGATGTAGGAGAGCTTATATTCCGTGAGATTGGGATCCGGGCAAACCAGAAAGAAACCCCACTCCCCTTCCCATGCTTAATCCATGCTTTGTGTAACCCACAGTGTCAGCCTCCATCCCCACGCCTGCCGCGGATGTTCCAACCCCTCCAAGCGCCTAGTGCGCCCCAGGAAGCCCATAAACTTTGCTCTTACTTTATCAATGTCTTGGGGACAATGCATGATCTTTAGTTGGGGGTGGGTTAGTCAACTTTTTGCAACTTGTATATAAACTCTTAATCTTAATAATGCATATTTGTATATAGCAATGAATTCCCCTTGGTTTTCTTTGCCGGGTTCTTTTCCAAGGGTGTAATAGTATAACCATGGCAGTAGCACAAAACGTTTTGACTTATTTGGTGCTTTTGTTCTAGCTTCAAGCATGTGATAAGTTTTTGTTAAATAAATTGCACCCTTCAAATTTTGTAAGTAAATGATTAGTCATTCTTGTGAAATCGAGGCTCGCTCTTTGACTTTGTAATTACTTAGAATCTCAAATATCATGCGATGAAGCTTTGAGTCGCCTTGTATCCACTTGAGGGATGAAATTATGCTGATTCGAACAGTTCATGCGTTGTGAGTGGGTGAGAATTTGTGCAAATAATGCATGTGCTCAACTTGTAATATCTAGAACTTGCCATGTTGGTTTCTCAATGCAAATCTCAGGTTGATGATTGGGTGTTGAAATGATCTTAGGCTCTCTTTGTGATTTCTAACTAATTTTTAACCAAATTGACATCCCTGGTGCATTTATTATCCTAGCTATTCCCCGTTGAGACTTTAAACTTTTATTTGGCTACCACATCACAAACCTTTACCATTCTGTGAAATTATTCCTCTTTTGAACCCTTCCATCCTAGAATGATTAAGAATGAGGCTAAAAGCCTAAGTTGGGGGTGTTGGTGTTAATTGAAGATTGGTAAGGTTGTATATTGTGATAGAAGCAAATACCTCAAAGTTGTGTATATGAAGATATTCAAGCTCCAAAAGAAAAACAAAAGAAAACATTTGTATAAAAAATGTTTGTGGAGTCCTGGGAAAGCTGAAGAGATACCTTGAGGTAGTTCTATGTCAATAACTAGAGGTCAATAAGGGCTATGTGGTTTAACAAGAAGCCAAGTGTATGTAGCATTCAAGGAGGTTACATTCACTATGTTTCCAAGTATTCGTTCAACCCGTCCCGAAGTCCTCACTACAACCCTTTAAATTCCTTTGTGATCTGCAACCAATTATTCCTGAGATAGTAATGAGTTAAAATAAGGGCAAGCATATGGACTGATACTTGTAGCACTTACCCTTCTTTCTGAGTGCAAGAGTGTTTGATTGTATCCCCTGTACATATTTGTTGAGTTGGGGTTTTTTTTATGTGAGTACGCATGAATTGCAAGATTTAGCATAAGTTAGTTTCTTGAGGTAGGATACAAGTGCATATCTAGCTGTGGGTAACATTCTGTCATTGCTCTTGAGGCTCGAAGTTTACAAACTGATTATTCAAACTGCTAAATGATCGTTGTATTCTAAAAAGGGTGAATAAAAAAAGTTACATGCTTGTTAGCTAACAATTAGCACCATCCATAGTCACTGCTGCTTTGTACTCAGGCGGAAGTAGATTAGTATTTGGTAGGTTAACTTTATTTTAGTTGCTTGAAGGCAATCAAGAGTCTAAGTTGGGGGTGTTGATGTGTCATAGAATTTCAGCACTTTAGATACTAATTACATAGACTTTAGCTCTGTTTTTGTAGGACATCTTGTCTGAAAAAGAGTCTATACTTAGAGAATTGAATACACCATTATTTTGGAAGCTTTTGAAGAGAGAATCTTGTCATCTTTGTAAGCTTTATGACTTGATTTATTGCTTTGTTCTTGGATTTTAGTATGGTAGCTAATTCTAAATACTAAGGTTCTGGACCCTAAATGAGTTTATTGTAAATGGTTGTTTACCATTTAATATATATATAATGGTTGGTTGGTATCTATTCATTTCTCACACTTTTTTATTGTTGATGGTTGCAAATATTGACTAATGCCATTTTACTCTATCTTTACTTGAAAAATTGGGTTAGGGTTTGGTAGAATTGAATAGCAAAAACTCAAGGCTTTAAACCTTGTTTAATAGAATCGCTTAGGAATAAGTGAGTTATATTTGGCATATATTAGTTGTTCTTAACTGTAATTGTTTTATATTTGGGAAAATCATAAAGAGAAAATATTACCTAATTATTGAAACATATCGGGTAGTCATTAAGGAACCATTTGCATATCAAAGGACCTTTCATTACAAATATATCATATTAACACCGATAGCATTACATTCCATTGATGGGGGACACAACCTTGGTTTCCTTAATTGAATTAATTACATTCTCGTAACAAAATAATTTTCCTGATAATTCACAAATAAACACTCTCTTTTTAAACTAACGGAGTAGGATTACGACTTAAGTCAAGTTTTACACTACTCAAGTAATCTTTTCACACCTATTTCCTGTGGGATTTGACCCCAACCTAATTGGGTTATGAAATTTGACATTGATCGCCTTACACTATTTATTTAGGTGTAATTTGAGCGTATCACTCGTCACTACTTCTTCGAGTTTAGAATTGATACTTACTGGGTACATGTTGTTTATTACTCGAGCTACACTTCTGCACTGACCGTGCAAGATCTGAGGCTGGTGCATCTGGCGATCACACTGGCGCTCATCCCCACTACCCGAAGGCCTAGTGGTGAGCTACTTCCTGAGCCGTTCCTCAACACCTAGAGTCTCTCATTTGCATTCATTTCTGTCTATTTTCATTTCAGATAGTAGCTAGGTTTTGTATATTCTGTTAGTGCTCATACACTTGTGATAGCAGATCTTGGCACACACACTAGAAGACCTTGTGGTTTTGGATTATTACTATCAAAATACTAAAAATGAGTAGTTAAATTGGTAAATCACCGTTGGCTTGCCTGACGGCAGCGTTAGGCGCCATCACGACCTATAGTGGATTTTGGGTCATGACATGTTGTTTTTGTTGTTGTTATAGGAAAATTAGAGAAATGAATTAGTTACAATTAGACTCACGCCAATTGTATAAAAAACTCTATTGTTACTATTTGGTTCATTTTGCCGTCTTAATATGTTCCTTCTTACTATTCGAGTTATAAGATTGAAAAAAAATTGAAAATTCAAATCCAAATTTCCAAATGTGAATAATTAAATTGAGTTAAATATTATAGGTAGATAGTGAAGGAGAAGGAGGAAGAAGGTTATGATATGTAACGACCCGACCGGTCATTTTGAGCTCTAGCGCGTCGTTCGGCGGTTTGAGGCCTTGGGTAGCTTCAATTAAGGTATTACGACTTGTGAATGAAGTCGGAATTGAATTTCGGGAAGTTCAGAGTTGATTTGAAAAGAAAATTCTCATTTCGAAAGCTTTAAGTTGGGGAGTTGACTAAGGTTTGAAATATTAGTAAACAACATTGGAATCAGGATTTGAAAGTCCCAGTAGTTTCGTATGATGATTGTGAACTTGAGCGTATGCCCGGATCGGGTTTTAGATGACCCGGGAGCGTTACAGTGCTTATTGTGGAAAATTGGCCTTTTGGAAGAATTTCATGAATTTGGGTTGAAGTGTATTTGATGTTATTGATGTCCGTTTGGGATTCTGAGCATGTGATTTGTTTCGTATGGTGATTTTGGACTTATGAGTGTGTGCGGATATTTATTTGGAAGTTCGTAGTTGATTTTGGCTTGAAATGGAGAAAGTTGGAAATATAAGGTTTGGATGTTTGACTGGGAGTTGACTTTTTGATATCGGGGTCAAAATTTGATTCTAGAAATTGGAATAGGCCCGTTATGTCATTTATAACTTATGTGCAAAATTTGAGATCAATCAGACTTGATTTGATAGGTTTCAACATCGAATGTAGAAGTTGAAATTTCTTAGTTTCATTAGGCTTGAATTGTGGCGCAATTCGTGTTTTTTAGCGTTGTTTAATGTGATTTGAGGCCTCGATTAAGTTCGTATGATGTTTTAGGACTCGTTGGTATATTTGGTTGGGGTCTTGGGGGCCTCGGGTGTGTTTCAGGTATGTTTCAGGTGTTATTGGATCATTTTGGGCTACTTTAGATGCTAGTTTTCTGATGTCTGATGTTGCTCTTCACGTTCGAGAGGAGCCTCTTGCGTTTGTGAAGAAGGATTTTGCTGTTGAGAATTTGTTCTTCGCGTTCGCGAGGAGATCCTTGTGTTCGTGAAGAAGGAATTCCTGTTATCCCTCGTACGACTTTGGAAGCTTATATCTCGCAATCTATAAGGAATTTGAGATGATCCAGAAATGAAAGTTGTATCCTTTTGTGTCTAGTTTTCGTAAAATCAAACAATTTGGCATTTGGAGTTGTGTTCAAAAATTTATGGTTGGTACACTACAGGCTGCCAGGGAAGATGTTCGGAAATTGCGAAGAAACAAATTTGTGTTGCACAGGACTGACTCTGGAGGCTTATATCTCGATATCTATAAGGAATTGGGAGATGACCAAAGAATAAAAGTTGTAGATCATGGTGTCTAGCTTTCATAATGTTAAACTATTTGTCATTTGGATCTTTGTACAAAACGTTATAACCATTATACTAGAGGTTATCTGAGAAGAGTTTAGAAATGACTTTTGAGAATTTTGTTCATCGGGAACGCGTTGAGAGGCTCGCGAACTCGAAGAAGGAAGTCGGGGCAATGTGATAAGTCCTATATTTCGAACCTTTGAGCCATTATTTCGTATTTTTAGTTGGGAAACCTCGGGATTTAGCGATTTTGAGAGGAATTTCACCACAAAACTCGGGGTAAGCATTCTTGACTCACTTGTGATTATATTTCATGGATTAATCTTTATTTTCGGCGTTAAATTATTGATTTTTCGAGAAGAAATCGGAGTAAATTTCTATAATTTCACAAAATGAATTTTCGAGTTTGAATACCGATTCGGAGTCAGATTTGAATGAAATTAGTATGGTTGAACTCGTAATTGGATGGATTGTCGGAGTTTGTGAGTTTCGTTGGGTTCCGAGATGTGGGCCCCACTGCCAACCTTTCGAGCGAAGTTGAGAATTTTTATAAATTGTTAAATTTCAAGCATTAGAGTATTTTTGATTAATTTGCATGTTATTTGACTAGTTTCGGATTGAACGGCACTAAGTTGGGGCTTTAGAGCGAAATTGTGACTGAAAATGGGATTTAAGACGAGGAAAGTATCTTTTCTAACCTTGTAAGAAGGAATTCAACCCATAGGTGAATTGATTAATATGTGCTTCTATTCGTGGGGGCCACGTACGCACGAGGTGACGAGAGTCCGTACTTAGCTACTAATTATGCTTATGTACGGGTAGTCTAGGACCCAAATCATGTTATACTTGCGATGTTTGCACCCTACTTGTTAATTTAATTGTTTAACTCATATTGGAACTTGATAAAGGTATTGTAAAAGGTTAAACTTCATTTACTTGAGTTTTGGACGGGTCACTTGACCGTTAATGAGAATTGATATTTCTTTGGATATTAGCCTCTTAATAAATCTTGAATAAATTGTTTTAATGTATTTTTCTCGTCTTGTAGAGCAGGCCGAACGCCTCGGTAGAAGATAGATGCATCTATGGTTCGTGTCGTTCGACCCTCAACAGTGCAAAATTTATATATTTGTATATTGGATCGGATCGTACGACCTCGGCATAATTTGTGTGTAATACTTGGAGTCCAATTATAATTGATATTTTTTCATTGGCTTGAGAGATAAAATCTATTAAATAATGGAAATAAATTTTGAATTTACTTATTAGGGAAAGAATTGTTTATTTATTTCTTGTTATTGTATTTTCAGTTGTATTTATATAATTCGTGCTTAATTATAATATCAGTACTTTATTATTAGCCCATAGTAAGTGTCGAAGCTGACCCCTCGTTACTACTTCTTCGAGGTTAGACTAGATACTTACTGGGTACGCGTTAATTTACATACTCATGCTACACTTGTTGCACAGTTTGTGCAGGTACATATATGTCTAGTGGTTATTGCGGGGAGTTAGGTGAGTTGCATCCCATGTTACGAGTCCGCAGCACATAGAGTCTCCGTCAGAGTTATTTACATTCTCCTGTCTAAGTTGTATTCCAGACAGATGTTATATTTTATCATATTTGCCTAGTTAATGCTCATGCACTTGTGACACCGGATTTTGACGGTTGCTACTGGATATTAGTATGGTAGTTCACGTAATTATCATTGTCTCACCCTGAAAATTCTATTTCATACTATTTAATAAATGGAAATTATGATTTTAAAGGAATAAAAATGAATAATTAAGTGGATCAAACATAGTTTGTTTACCTGACGACAATGTTAGGCGCCATCACGACCTACATTAGATATTTTGGGTCGTGACATGAGAACTGATAACGCATCTATTGTGTGATGACTAGATGTAAATTTTGGTGATATTAATTTAGGTCTACTAGTTACTGAATACTGCATCGCACATGACCCCATTTAATTATTATAAAATACAATTCTCTTCCTATAAAAATATGTCCATGATATGATTCCCACTCGTGCCTATTTACATAGACTCGGGATTACTAACAATGTCGTATGCTCCATTTGCAAAAATGGCAATGAATCCACCGAATACTTCTTCATTAGTTTCCCCATCGCCTACAATTTTTGCAATACACTAGGCATAGATATGCATGACATCTCTTTTCATACTGGCTTCTAACCCTCAGAAATATTAATATTTATCTTGAATTCCTTTGGCATAATTGGTTAAATAATCACAATATCTTCAACAATCTTACTAACTAAGTTCATGCTCAGACAATTGTGATGCGTGCTCAAGAATTTATCCCAAAATTACTAGCTCACTCCATCAACGCTGCATTTATATCAAGTGGTTTCCCAACAACTCCCACTTTAAGCGTAACACAGATAGAGCATTTAAGGATAGCACAATATCAGGTGGTACAAGATGAGTAATTAGAGATGGCCAAGTCAATTGAATGGTTGGTTTCATCAAATCAACCTTTGGACTCAATCACACCTACATGGAACTTTTAGCTCTACATCTCAGACTCAAAATAGTTTGTGAAAGAAATCTAGTTCCACTTAAAGTGAAGACTAACTCCACGAAAAGCATACGACTTTTAGAAAATGATTATCCAATCTTATAAAACTATTATCTCTGAGTGCAGGTATTTATTGAAGAGACGGGGAATCCAGCAGCCTGGCATAACTTTCGGGAGAGCAACAAAGTGGCACTATCTTTTGGCTCAACAAAGAATCAAGAATCTGCTACTTAATCAATAGGATATATTAATATTAGCGTCCAATTTTGACTCCAAGATGACAAAGATGGAATTGTAAATGTTTCTACCACTGTTTGTAATATGTTAGCAAAACTTGGTAACTTTAGTATGAATAGTAACCTTAGTGCCATTGGCTCTACTTCTGATCACTAGAGCTTCTGCTTTGCATTTTCTGCTACCTTTGTGTGAAAAGAATAGTTGGTTGTGTGAAAAGAATTATATTTTCAAACTTTGACGTATTATTTTTTGGGCTACAGATTTACAAAGTTATAACTACATCACTTTATTGCAATGCATATGTGTGGGTTGTACTTATGTATAATTATCTCTAAATTAAATCAGCTAATATTTCATCCAAAGAAGAACATAGTTTCATATAAAGTGAAATTCAACAGTGCAAGTTATGTCGCATTGCTTGAAACTGCAATGTATTCAGCCAATGTCACGTTAAAAAGTAGAGTTCTTCTAACCTATTAGGAGTGATGGTGAACAAAAATAATGATGAGATAAAAATTTGGTATCGTTTTATTCCTTATTTGGTTATTAATACTGAGATATATTATCTCTGGATTAAAAATAGTATGACGATAATTTATACCTACGAGAGAGTGGAATAGTAATATCAAGATAAAACAGTAAAACTAACAATGATAAATTAATAGAACATACCAAATGGTCAAAAAAAAAATAATACTAATATAATTAATCTCAACATACCTTAGTGATTCAATAGTCCCTACTCACCGACAAATTCAGACTCACGTAACATAATTCATTTGTTTTGCTTGTAAAAGTCCTCACTGTATATTATTATCTTTTTTTTCTTCTTTTTAATATTTCTTATATCAAAAGTTTGCATTTGTACCTATATCTACTAAAGAAATTCACAAATAGTCAATTTTAGAATTGGTAATTAAAAATAAGCTATTATTTTAAATTAATTAAAATTTAACTATTTTTTATGCCGAAGTAATACTTGGATAATAAGTACCCTAAAAATCCTATGTTTCTTCTCTGCTTCTTCCTCTTCACTTTGCAACTATGGATGAAGCTGATTCAAAAACCCCAGCACAATATGTTCAATTTCAAACTTTTACAAGTGAAATCCCAGTATATTACGCTAGAGTTTCTGAAAATTTTTCTAAGTTTATGCAATTCTTTTTTACCCAAACTCCATTTTTACTAGCAATGAAGCTCCAAAACCAGCCACTTTCACTTTGTTTTCCTTTGGCTGGTGTGGAATCGATTCCGATGACTCAACATACTTGGCTACTGTACATATCTGCAAAAATAAATTCTATAGTAGAAGTTTTTAGTTGTGGGTGTCGTTATCTTCTTCACATTCAGTTGGGATTCTCTCAAAATCCAGTACAATATACTAGGATTTTACTTGTAGAGCTGTAAATTCCAGCATATTGTGTTGGAGTTTTACAGGTGCAAAATGTTTAATCTACTACAATATGCTGTAATTTCATTTATAAAAATGTTGAATTGTCTCGACCCGAAATCCTACCTTAAGGATCGTGATGGTACCTAGTCTTCAAACTAGGTAAGCATATCACAACATTATTTAAAACAATAGAAGCATGATACAACTAAAACATAATATAACATATATGCGGAAATAGGAGTATTACAGGACAAAGCGGCAATACTCAATATAATTTTCCAAAACTAGGCGATACAGAGTCACAAGCTCTAGCTGAATACATGAGAACATATCAAAAATACGGTACTGTCTGAAATATATAAACAATAGCAATGGAACAAGAGGGTGACTCCGAGGCCTGCGGTCGGATCATGCAGGGATATCTTGAAGTCTCACTGCCGATCATTCTGATCCGAAGTACCTAGAACTGCACAAAAATATGCAAAAGTGTCGTATGAGTACACCACAATTGATACCCAGTAAGTATCAAAACTAATCTCGGCGGAGTAGTGTCACGACCCCAATTTTCTTCCGAAGGATGTCATGATGGCACCTAGTCTCTACGACTAGGTAAGCCTAACATTTAATAACAACTTGACAGAAACAATTAACAAAATACTAAAACAAGGCTGAATAACTAATATAAACTCCTGAAATAGAATATCAACAAATACTTTCCCAAAACCGGTGAATTGAGTTATAAGCTCTAAAGAGTAAACTAGAGTAACTATTATATCATTGTCCGAAAGAAAATACAACAGTAAATAAGAATAAAGGAAGATGACTCTGAGGCTTGAGGATGGCGAGCATGCATACCTTGAAGTCTCCTAAAGCAGCTATGAATGATCTCTAACGACCGGTAAGAGTAGACGTACCTGGATCTACAAAAAATTATATAGAAGCATAGTATGAGTACACCACAACGGTACCCAGTAAATATCAAGTCTAACCCCAATAGAGTATTGACGTGGCCAGGTCAAGACATCTACTAGGATATAAATAGACAGCATGAAAATGAAATAAGGGTAAATTGTGGAAAGCGGAGAAATAACTGATACGGACCAAGATAATAGCATGAATTAATACCGTAAATTAAACATGGAAATAACATAAAAGAAGCAATTAAAGAGAAATGCAATGATCATATACGGACAACAATTACTTAGAACAATAAAAATGAAACAACAAAAAATGTTCTCACCAAAACTCTTTGCAACATGAAATAAACAGCAAGAATCAGGTACCGTCTCGTGTACAATAAAATCACAATCGAGGTACCGCCTCGTATAATCAAGAATCACAACCAAGGTACCGCCTCATATTCACATTTCTCAATTTCAATCACAATCTTTTCTTATACCACCGCATGCCTTACATTTGAAATAGGTTTTTGATAATAGTTTTTCAGAAATAGCTAGATGCACATTAGCCCACTTTATGACGCCGTGTGACTTCACGTAGTTCCCCTACAATCAACACGCACATAAGTCCCACCTTATACCACTGCATGCACATTAACCCCAAGTGTTATACCACCGCATGCGCGTCAATAACACATTACAATAACAACTCGCACCACAAGTGCCCATATATCAGTATTTTCCAACAATCAACAATACCAATTGTCGCGCCCCTTTTTCTCGTGAAATCGGGTTTCGACATGTGACAACTCTTTAAAACGGGTGTTAAAAGAGATTCGCCACCTAATAATTTTTTAGGTGCATTGGGGCACTTATTTACAAATAACTCTATTTGACTAATCAACGCCACCAAAGATCGAGTAAGGGCTCAAATTACCTCAAAGAGAAGGTGTTAGGCACTCTTCGAGGTCCAAAACTATGGGTCCCAACCGAACTTTAAACTATGTGGATTATAATTAAGCAGGATGATCAAATAAATGCAAAAGAAAAGGGCAAAGAATTTTATTAAGACACAAGGAAACTTGATACAAATCTACAAGGGTATAATTATAACGGTCTATACTAGATGACTAAGTGTATAAAGAAAAAGGAGGGGGTCCAAAGTTTTTTAGCCTAAAGGATCACCCCGTACAACATAAATAAAACTTCGCAACTTCCTCGAGATAAGGAGTTGCTCATATTATTCAGCAGGTACAGACTATCATCTCCTGCTACCCGATTACTATGTTAAAGTTGTTTACCTAAAGGCGTTATAATTCAATTATACCCTATGTGTGCACTACCCGTCCCATGCCTATGGTCCCGGAGGCATTGGACCTCTATTTGGGTGGTTCTAGACTTTACCTAGGATGCTCAAAATGATAAAAACTAAGCGACATGAAAAACAAATAGGACTGCACTTAAGGGCATTTAAAGGCTCAAGTTAACCTCCGCAATTAGACAACAAATGCACGCAAACCTATTTCTACATTAGACAGTAGACAATTTTAGAACATGAGGCAAATTGAAGTCATTAAGACCTATAGACATAGATTTCATATGATCTACGTAATAAAGGGGAGTGGAAACCATTGGAAATGCTCAGAATTACTCGTGTTTGATTCTATTGGCATGTTGTCTAAGCGAGAGGTAGTACTTTATAGCTAAGTTCTAATAGTTGGCAGTTGAAACTGATTTTTTTAACACTTCATTCCTATAGGCATATTTTCTAGGTGAGCGATAGATATAACAGTAGTTGGTGGATCCATTAAGAACCATGGACATGATATCTAGATGAAGACCAGTAGAACATAAACTAGTATGATCCTATAAGCATGTTTTCTAATGCTGCAATTATGCAAATTTGGGGGCATTTCAGCAAATTGAAAGGTAGTTATTGGTATTTGTTTCCTATAGGCATGATATCTAATGAATATGCTGCAGTAAACATGGGAATAAATGGAGTACTTAAGATTTTTCTTTGATAATAAACAAGTTGTGTGAGTATGTGATTTCCTTAATGGCATGATTTCTACTAGTGTACATGAAAATCTGAATAGCATATATGGAAGGTTGGATAACAAATAAGTCGTATGAATCCTATAGGCATGTTTTCTACCTTTTATGAGAACATTAGAATATATATGTGTCCCCAAATTTCACAAACACCCCAATTATTTATTACAAAGTTATTACAGACCAAATGAGGAATATAAATATAAAATATATAAGAAGCTATAGTAGGCCTACAGCAGGCCCAAAAGATACCCAGTATCGCCTGGGCCTTCAGTAGACTCCCCCTTTGCAAATAGCATGCCCAGATCTAAACGGGACTATGTCCATCATTACAAGCCCAAAATTCATAGAAGAACTCACACCAAACCAAACAATCACAAATTGACCGTATGACCCAAATTTACAACCCAGTTTGCAAATAATATGAGGAAGAACTAAACGCCAGAGGCAAACTCAAATTCTAGCAGCAAAATAGAGTGATCCAAGAACCCCAAATCCTAGTGTGTCAGAATTCACAAGGGTCTCAAATGGATCTCGAGCAGTGCTCCCACTAGGGAGGTTAATAGAGAGAGTTTTGGTGGCCTTGTGTAACGAATCGGTCGGTCGTTCCGTAAGATTTAGCACTGTTTTCCCTATTTCTGCTTTATCGTGTGTTTCTTAGCCTAGTTATGTTGTGTTGAGTCAGTTGGTTCGGGTTCGGAGTGGTCGTGGTGAGAATTGAGGCACTTAGTCTCTCAAATTGGCTTTATAGTTGGAAAAGTCAACTGAGAGTTGACTTATAGGCAAACGACCTCGGAATGTGGATTTATGGCTTGGATGGCTTCGTTAGGTGATTTGGGACTTATGAGTGTGTTTGGAATGTGGTTTTGATGTCCGGAGTAGAATTAGGCTTGAAATGGCGAAATGGAATTTTTGGCGATTTTCAGTCGGTAGTGGAAAATAGGCTATCGGGGTCGGAATGGAATTCCGAAAGTTGGAACAGGTTCGTAGTGTCTTTGGATGTGTGTGCAAATTTACAAGTCATTCGGACGAGTTTTGGGTAGTTTCGGCATCGTTGGTGATTTTTGGAAAGTTTGAAAATCCTTAGGCTTGAATCATGGGTTGATTTGATGTTTCGGTGTTATTTTTGGTGTTCCGAGGGTCCGACTAAGTCCGGGTGATCATTTATAATTTGTTGGTACTTTTGGTTGAGGTCCCGAGCGCCTCAAGATGAGTTCGGATGGTTATCGGCATGATTTTTGGTAATGTGGAACTGCTAGTGTAAAGCTTTCTGGTTTTCCGCACCTGCGGAAGGGGGAGCCACAGGTGCGAGGTCGTTGGTGCGGTCTGGGAGCCGCAAATGCAGAGTTTGAGGGACTAAGATTTTTTCCGCGGATGCGAAACCTTTGACCGCAGGTGCAGGCTTATGGACCACAGATGCGAGGTTGGATTTTAAGTGGAATTCGGTAGAAGCGCACCTGGGACAGCAGGTGCGGTTTCACTGGGCAGAGAGTATAAATACCAACCTTCATGAAATTGGGTTATTTCATCAAAGTTTTCATACGGATTTGAGCTTGAAAGAGGATTTTGAAGGGGGAAATCAAAAGAACTTCGTGGAGGTAAGATTTTTGGACCTAAAACTCATTTCTATGTTATTATTTGACTGATTAGGGGTGAAATTTATGGAAACTTAGTGACTAAACTGGAGGTTTAGGGCTTGGGAATTGGAGACTTTGAATTGAGGAATTGAGGGGTCATTTGTGGTTGGATTTTGATGTATTTTCTATGGGTAGACTCATGGAAGGATAAGGATTTTAGTTTTGGGGTTTTTATCGAATTTCGAGACGTGGGCCTGGGGGTCGGGTTTGGCCAAATTTCGGGATTTGTACCTAGTTTTGATAAGTTTTGAATGGATTTAGTCTCCCTAGAATTTGTTGATGATATTAATCTGGTTTTGGTTAGATTCGGAGCGATCGGGAGCCGATTCGAGAGGTAAGAGCATCGCGGATTAGTATTTGGGCCGGTTTGAGGTAAGTAATGACTGTAAATCTTGTCCTGAGGGTATGAGCCCTAGACTTCACATTTTTATCACTGTTTGGAGTGGCGCACATACTAGATGACGAGTGTGTGGCGCACGGTTGGGGGATTGTGACTTGGTCCGTCCCGTGGCAACTATTAAGTTGCATATTTGATTCTACTTCATATGATATTCATGTTTTAAGACTATTATTATATTTTGGGTTGTACGCCATGTTTGGGGCCTTGCGCCGACCTGTTTGGACCCCTTGGGGCCTGTTTACTGCTATTCCTCACTATGTATACTTATGATTTACACTCAGTCATTTCCTGTTTAACTGATTTCGAAACTCAGTCTCATTTAGACTACTTTTGTGATATAAAATGATATTTTGGGTCGAGTACCCCATTTATTTGATAGCACAAGTCATTTTGAGAGATTTCTGACTGAGTGAGGTCGAGTGCCTACGTTGAGAGGATATTACGGGATCGGGCTGCACGCCGCAGCATGTTGCACTGTTTATGATAGGTGAATGGTCGAGATCCTGAGTGATTATGCCACGAGATGACTTGATATTAGCGTTTGGGATGTAGAAGTCCCTCCGGAGTTTGTACACCCCCAGTGAGCGCAGGTACCTACTGAGTGCGAGTGCCGAGTGCCGAGTGCCGAGTGACGAGTGATTTGGGAGGCATGAATGATTGTGAGGTAGCCTGAGGGGTTGATGCTGAGTGGTTGTGAGACATGTTGAGTAGCTGATACTGAGTGATGATATGCCCGAGGGCAATTTATAATACATGTTTCCATCTAGAAGACTATTATGAACTCCGTCGATTTTATATACTGAATCGTTTTGATTTCTATGAGATTTGTGAAAAAGGCACATTTTCAAATGATATTTTACTGAGATTGACTTTTAAATGTTATAAGGCATCGTATCTGTTTTTTATGAAATAAGGAGTTCATTTTCTGTGTATTTATGACTGCTTTTATGTGTTTCGTTGCCTTAGACATTATTTACTTTCATTACTACTGATTTGGCGTACTCATATTACTCCCTGCACCTTGTGTGCAGATTCAGGTGCTGGGTCTGGGCGCTAGCTGTTTTCGCATTCTCTTGGAGCTTTGTATGGCATTTTGAGGTAGTTTTTGGCGTCTGCAGCATGCCCTATTTCCCTTCTTATCCTGTTATTTGATATCATTTCCTAGAACCTGTTGTAGTAAGGAAATAGTAGTATGTTGTATTATTTATAGATGCTCATGACGGTTGACTCCAGGTTTTGGGGTAGTGTATAAACTATTCTATTCGTTTTGTTGCTTTAAACTGTTAAACCAGAAGAATTTTATGGAATATCGAACAATTTGAATTAAATGAAAAGTTCATTATGTTTTGGAAAATTATTTGGATGTCCTAGTACCACGATAGGCGCCGTGACGGCCATGATAGTTTTGAGGACGTGACAAGTTGGTATCAGAGCTCTAGGTTAAATAGGTCTCGCCAGTCATGAGCAGGTTTAGTAGAGTCTTGCGGATCGGTACGGGGACGTCTGTACTTATCTTCGAGAGGCTACAGAACCCTTAGGAATAATCTCACATTCTTGAATTCTGTCGTGCGAATCTGTTGATTCCTGGAACTAAACTTCTGTTATTTTCATTCTCTCATAGATGGTGAGGACTCGCACTACCGATCAGGGTGACCAGACACCAGCTAGACCAGTGAGAAGTCGAGGCCGCGGACGAGGCCGTGGCAGAGGGAGGGGTGCAACCCGCGCAGTAGCTGGGGCAGTACCCGTGGATCCACCTACTGTTCAAGATCAGGTCCCCGCCGCAGATGTTCCAGCGGGACCGGCTCAGGCACCGACAGTGCCTATTGTGATCCCAGGTTTTCACGAGACTCTGGCTCAGATTTTGACTGTGTGCACTAATCTTGCACAAGCGGTCGCTGTTTCTTCTACTGCTGCTACTTCTCAGGCCGGGGGAGGCACTCAGACTCCAGCTGCCCGTACACCTGAGCATGTTATTCAGGGGCTTCAGATCCCGGAGGCAGTTCCAGCTCAGCCGGTTGCCCGACAGGATTTTGTGATTCCAGTCATGCCAGATGACCAGCAGCGCAGGTTGGAGAGATTTGGTAGACTTTAGCCTCCGACATTCAGTGGTGCTGAGGGCGAGGATGCCCAGGGTTTCTTAGACAAGTGTCAGGGGATGCTTCGCACTATAGGGATATTGGAGACCAGTGGGGTCTCGTTCACTACATTCCAGTTCTCAGGAGCTACATTCACTTGGTGGGAGTCCTACGAGAGGCGTAGGCCTGTTGGTGCAGCACCCCTTACTTGGAAGCAGTTCTCCACTCTCTTCTTTGAGAAGTATGTTCCACAGTCTCACAAAGAGGAACTGCGTAGGTAGTTTGAGCAGCTGTGCTAGGGTGAGTGGACAGTGATGCAGTATGAGATGAGGTGTTCATAGCTAGCCCGTCATGCCTGAGAGTTCGTTCCTACTGAGAGAGAGAGGATTAGGAGGTTCGGGGATGGCCTCACTTATCAGCTCCATATTCTGATGACCAGAGAGAGAGTTTTAGGTGCTACTTTCGAGAAGGTTGTTGATATTGCTCGGTATATTGAGTCAGTTCACTGCCACGAGCGAGAGGAGAGGGAGGCCAAGAGGCCTAGTAGATCTGGTAGTTTCAGTGGTGCTCCTTCCAGAGGACAGTTTCAGCATGGTAGAGGTCGTTCATTCAGGCCTCCTCAGCCAGTCCGCCCAACCTATAGTGGTGCATCTTTGGGGCATGGTCCCCACAGTTCTCATCCGATCCGTTCTTCGTTCAGTGCCCTTCCAGCCCAAAGCTCATCCCGAGCACCATCAGCTCAGGGTTCCTTTATGCATGCTTCTTTTAGTGGCTATTCTAGTGCTAGGGGTTCCCTTTAGTCCACGTCTCCAGCTCCAGGGAGTTGTTTCGAGTGTGGAGAGTTTGGGCATGTATGGAGGCAGAGCCTTCGTCGTCTTGGTGGGTCTTCTCAGTAGAGGGGTCAACCCTCGACTTCAGCTCCAGTTATTTCACCCCTCGCCTAGACAGCTAGGGGTGGGGGTCAGACAACTAGGGGCCGCCCTAGAGGGGGAGGTTGTGCAGGTGGAGGTCAGGCTCATATTTATGCACTTCTAGCCAAGCCAGATGCTATGGCCTCAGATGCAGTGATCACAGGTATTGTCTTAGTCTGTCACTGAGATGCTTTGGTCTTATTTGATCCTGGTTCCACGTATTCCTATGTTTCATCATACTTTTCCCATTTTCTGGATATGCCCCGTGAGTATTTAATTACATCTGTTCATGTGTCGACTCCGGTGGGCGACATTATTATTGTGGACCGCGTGTATCAGTCATGTGTGATATTTATTGGGGGTCTGGAGACCCGAGTGGACATGTTGTTGCTTAGCATGGTTGATTTTGATGTGATATTGGGCATGGATTGGTTATCTCGCTGTCATGATGTTCTTGATTGTCACGCTAAGACCGTGACCTTAGCGATGCCAGGATTTTCGAGAGTCAAGTGGAGAGGTTCCATTGAGTATGTGCTTAGTAGGGTGATTTCCTACTTGAAGGCCCAGCGTATGGTAGAAAAGGGGTGCTTATCGTATTTGGTTTTTGTGAGGGATGTCAGTGTTGAGACTCCCACTATTGATTTTTTGGACGTGTTTTCTGCAGACCTGTCAGGCATGACACCTGACAGGGATATTGATTTTGGTATTGATCTGGTGCCAGGCACTCATCCTTTTTCAATTCCACCTTATCGTATGGCACCGACAGAGTTGAAGGAATTGAAAGAGCAGCTTCAGGAACTCCTAGATAAGGGGTTCATTCGGCCTAGTGTGTCACCTTGGGGTACACCAGTGTTGTTTGTGAAGAAGAAGGAAGGGTCCATGAGAATGTGTATTGACTACAGGCAATTGAACAAGGTTACAGTCAAGAATAAGTATCCTTTGCCTCGTATTGATGATTTATTTGACCAGCTTCAGGGAGCCAGGGTGTTCTCTAAGATTGACTTGATCCGGGTATCATCAGCTGAAGATTCGAGATTCTGATATTCCCAAGACTGCTTTCAGAACTTGTTATGGTCATTACGATTTTATGGTGATGTCTTTTGGGCTGACCAATGCCCCATCAGCGTTCATGCATTTGATGAACATCGTGTTTCAGCCGTATCTAGATTCCTTTGTTATTGTGTTCATTGATGACATCCTGGTGTATTCTCGTAGCTAGGAGGAGCACGCTCAACATTTGAGAGTTGTGTTGCAGAGATTGAGAGAGGAGAAGCTTTATGCAAAGTTATCCAAGTGCGAGTTTTGGCTTGGCTCAGTAGCTTTGTTGGGGCACGTGGTGTCCAGTGAAGGTATTTAGGTTGATCCGAAGAAGATAGAGGCGGTGCAGAGTTGGCCCAGACCGTCCTCAGCTACGGAGATTAGGAGCTTCCTCGGTTTGGCGGGATATTACCGTCGCTTTGGAGGGGTTTTCTTCTATTGCTTCGCCCTTGACCAAATTGACCCAGAAGGTTGCTCCGTTCAGGTGGTCAGACGAGAGTGAGGAGAGCTTTCAGAAGCTCAAGACTGCATTGACATCAACTCTAGTGTTAGTATTGCCATCAACTTCAGGTTCTTATACCGTATATTGTGATGCCTCGAGGATAGGCATTGGTTGTGTTTTGATGCAGGAGGGTAGGGTGATTGCCTACGACTCGCGCCAATTGAAGACTCATGAGAAAAATTACCCAGTGCATGATCTCGAGCTAGCAACCATTATTCACACCTTGAAGATTTGGCGTCATTATTTGTATGGGGTGCATTATGAGGTTTTCACTAATCACCGTAGTCTAGAACATCTGTTTAAGCAGAAGGATCTGAATTTGCGTCAGAGGAGATGGTTGGAGCTTCTCAAGGACTATGAAATCACTATTCTATACCATCCGGGGAAGGCAACATAGTGGTCGATGCCTTGAGTCGCAGAGTAGAGTGTTTGGGGAGTCTAACATATCTTCCAGCAGTAGAGAGACCATTAGCACTTGATGTTCAGGCCTTAACAGGCTAGTTGGTGAAATTGGATCTATAGGAGCCCCGTTGGGAATTAGCTCGTGTAGCCTCCAGTTATTCTCTTTATGAACAGATCAGAGAGCGCCAATATGATGAGCCACACTTGCTCGTTCTTCAGGATAGGGTCCGACGAGGTGATGCCAGGGATGTAGTTATTGGTGATGATGGGGTTATGAGGATGCAGGGTCGGATTTGTGTACCAATGTGGATGGGCTTCAAGAGTTGATTCTAGAAGAGGCCCATAGCTCGCGGTATTCCATCCATCTAGGTGTCGCGAAGATGTATCAGGATCTGAGTCAGCATTATTGGTGGAGGCGGATGAAGAAGGATATTGTTGAGTTTGCAGCTCTGTGTCTCAATTGTCAGCAGGTCATGTATGAGCACCAGAGGCCAGGTGGGTTGCATCAGAGGTTGGATATTCCTAAGTGGAAGTGGGAGCGGATCACCATGGACTTTGTAGTTGGGCTCCCATCGACTTCGAGAAGGTTCGATGCTATATGGGTCATTGTGGATCGGTTGACCAAGTCTGCGCACTTCATTCCTATTGGTACTACCTATTCTTTGGAGCGGTTAGCTGAGATTTACATCCGGGAGATTGTCCGGTTGTATTGTGTTCCAGTTTCTATCATTTCAGACAGAGGTACTCAATTCACATCTCAGTTTTGGAGGGCCGCGCAGAGAGAGTTGGGTACTCAGGTCGAGTTGAGCACATCATTTCATCCTCAGATGGACGAGTTTCTGGAGGACATCTTGCGTGCTTGTGTCATTGACTTTGGGGGTTCATGGGATCAGTTTCTTCCACTCGCGGAGTTTGCATAGAATAACAGTTATCAATTGAGTATCCAGATGGCTCCGTATGAGGCTTTATATGGTAGGAGTTATAGATCTCCGGTTGGTTGGTTTGAGTCGGGAGAGGCTAGGCTATTGGGCACAGACTTGGTACAGGATGCGTTGGATAAAGTGAAGTTGATTCAGGAGCGGCTTCGCACGGCGCAGTCTAGGTAGAAGAGTTAGTGGAACGGAAGATCTGGTATGTGTCTTTCATGGTTGGGAGAAGGTGCTACTGAAGGTGTCACCCATAA
The DNA here is from genome assembly GCA_005239525.1 of Nicotiana knightiana. Lineage (NCBI taxonomy): Eukaryota > Viridiplantae > Streptophyta > Magnoliopsida > Solanales > Solanaceae > Nicotiana > Nicotiana knightiana. Next base: position 37,272 of record ML401931.1, read on the forward strand.
AGGTTATGCGGTTCGGGAAGAGGGGCAAGTTGAGTCCCCGGTTCATTGGTCCTTTTGAGGTGCTTCAGAGAGTTGGAGAGGTGGCTTATAGACTTGCTTTGCCACCTAGCTTATCGAGTGTTCATCCGGTGTTTCATGTTTCCATGCTTCGGAAGTATGTTGGTGACCCATCTCATGTTTTAGACTTCATCACGGTTCAGCTTGAGGGTGATAAGGCCTATGAGGTAGAGCGACTATTTTGGGTCGTCAGGTCAGAAGGTTGAGGTCTAAGGATATAAATTCAATGAAAGTGCGGTGGAGAGGGAAGCCAGTGGAGGAGGCCATCGGGGAGACCGATCAAGAGATGCGGAGCAGATATCCCCACCTTTTTAGACTCCAGGTATGTTTCTAGACCCGTTCGAGGACGAACGTTTGTTTAAGAGGGGGAGAATGTAACGATCCGGTCAGTCGTTCCGTAAGATTTATCCCCATTTTCCATGTTTCTGCTTTATTGTGTGTTTCTTAGCCTAATTATGTTGTGTTGAGTCGGTTGGTTCGGGTTCGGAGTGGTCGTGGTAAGAATTGAGTCACTTAGTCTCTCAAATTGGCTTTATAGTTGGAAAAGTCAATCGGGAGTTGACTTATAGGAAAACGACCTCGGAATGTGGATTTCTGGCTCGAATAGCTTCGTTAGGTGATTTAGGACTTAGGAGTGTGTTGGGAATGTGGTTTTTACGTCCGGAGTAGAATTAGGCTTGAAATGGCGAAATGGAGTTTTTGGCGATTTCTGGTCGGCAATGGAAAATAGGTTATCGGGGTCGGAATGGAATTCTGAAAAGTTGGAACAGGTTCGTAGCGTCATTTTGGATGTGTGTGCAAATTTTCAGGTCATTCGGACGAGTTTTGGGTTTAGGGCCTGGGAATTGGAGACTTTGGATTGAGGAATTGAGGGGTCATTTGTGGTTGTATTTTGATGTATTTTATATGGATAGACGTGGAAGGATAATGATTTTAGTTTTGTTATTTTTATCGAATTCCGAGACATGGGCCCGAGGGTTGGGTTTGGCCAAATTTCGGAATTTGTGCCTAATTTTGATAATTTTCGAGTGGGTTTCGTCTCCTAGAATTTATTGATGATATTAATCTGGTTTTGGTTAGATTCGGAGAATGGGGAGTCGTTTCGAGAGGCAAGAGCATCGCGGATTAGTATTTGGGCCGGTTTGAGGTAAGTAATTACTGTAAATCTTGTTCTGAGGGTATGAAACCTCGGACTTCACATTTTTATCACTGTTTGGAGTGGCGCACATACTAGATGACGAGTGTGTAGTGCGAACGATTGGGGATTGTGACTTGGTCCGTCCTGTGGCAACTATTAAGTTGCGTATTTGATTCTACTTCATATGATATTCATGTTTTAAGACTATTATTATATTTTGGGATGTACGCTATGTTTGGGGCCTTGTGCCGACCTGTTTGGACCCCTTGGGGGCTGTTTACTGCTATTCCTCACTGTGTTGACTTATGATTTACACTTAGTCATTTCCTGTTTAACTGATTTCGAAACTCTGTCTCATTTAGACTACTTTTGTGATATAAAATGATATTTTGGGTCGAGTACCCCATTTATTTGATAGCACAAGTCGTTTTGAGAGATTTCTGACTGAGTGAGGCCGAGTGCCTACGTTGAGAGGATATTACGGGATCGGGCTGCACGCCGCAGCATGTTGCACTGTTTATGATAGGTGAATGGTCGAGATCCTGAGTGATTATGCCACGAGATGACTTGATATTAGTGTTTGGGCCGTAGGAGCCCTCCGGAGTTTGTACACCCCAAGTGAGCGCAGGTACCTACTGAGTGCGAGTGCCGAGTGTCGAGTGATGAGTGATTTGGGAGGCATGAGTGATTGTGAGGTAGCCCGAGGGGCTGATGTTGAGTGTCTGTGAGACATGCTGAGTAACTGATGTTGAGTGATGATATGCCCGAGGGCAAATTATGATACATGTTTCCATCTAGAAGACTATTATGAACTCCGTCGATTTTATATGCTGAATCATTTTGATTTCTATGGGGTTTGTGAAAAAGGCACATTTTCAAATGATATTTTACTGAGATTGACTTTTAAATGTTATAAGGCATCGTATCTATGTTTTCTGAAAGGAGTTCATTTTCTATGTATTTATGACTACTTTTACGTGTTTCGTTGCCTTATACATTATTTACTTTCGTTACTACTGAGTTGGCGTACTTACATTACTCTCTGCACCTTGTGTGCAGATTCAGGTGATGGGTCTGAGCGCTAGCTATTTTCGCATTCTCTTGGAGCTTTGTACGGGATTTTGAGGTAGTTGTTTGGTGTCGCAGCATGCCTTCTTTCCCTTCTTATCCTGTTATTTGATATCATTTCCTAGAACTGGTTGTAGTAAGGAAATAGTAGTACGTTTTATTGTTTATAGATGCTCATGATGGTTGACTCCAGGTTTTGGGGAAGTGTATAAACTATTCTATTCGTTTTGTTGCTTTAAACTGTTAAACCGGAAGAATTTTATGGAATATCGAACAATTTTGAATTAAATGAAAAATTCTTTATGTTTTGGAAAATGATTTGGCTGACCTAGTACCACGATATGCGCCATCACGACCAGGGTAGTTTTGGGGACGTGATACCTTGGTTCCCAGCCGGCCAGGAGTGATAGGTTTAGAATAGTGTAGGTAACAAATAAGAGTGAAAGAACAGTGATCAAAAGGTGAAGTTTGAAGAGGTGCATTTTGTATTTTAGAAACATACATGGTAGTGGTGATTAAACAAAGGACATAGCAGCAACAAAACTCCAAGGACAGGTTGATATCACATACTCAACACTTAGCACATTGGGGCAGAAAACATTTTTTATAGGAAGCAGGGGAATCAGGTATTCAAGATTAATACACAAAGGTACGCTATGCCAAACGAGATTAAGAAAAATAGAGCTCTAACATAAAAGGTTTAAAGCCTAAGGGTCCAAATTATATTGAAAACCAAAAAGTAAACAAGCCAACTTACATCAATAAGGCAAAACATGTCAACATTATAAGGAAACACAAGTTAAGAAGCTACCCTAAAGGTCCCAACTAATTATTAGGGAATACAGAATTAGGAAAACTAAAGACATACCGAGTGATGAAAATAATCATGGGAGCAGGTCATAGCTAGAGTGAAGGTATTAACATAGATTAGGACATAATATTAATACAAGTCAGTCAATATAGGAACCCAGGACGAAGCAGTGAAACAATCTCATGGCAAACAGCCAATGCAAACATTCAAAGTATCAACACATTAGGCTAAATGAACTTAAGAGAGTCTAAATTTTTCAAATTAAGCATAAGCATATCTGAGAGTTAGAAATTTAGGTATAATAAAATGCTGAATAGGTTCAGATCACAAAAAAATTTGATGCCAACAATATTGCACATAGAGATGGTCTAGAAACACATTAGGTCATGAAATTTCAGAGACATGAATAAGAAAATCAGGAACACAGGAGAATGAATATTGCAAAAAGCTAAGGAACTTACCAGTATTGATTGACAAATAGACAACAAGAAAGAACAAACTCCACAATACTCTGAAACTCAACAAATAACAGTAGAACCCAGGATCTTAGTGCGTCAAAGTTCCCAAGGGCTTCAAAGGAACCTAGGAGGGCAGTGCTCGCACCAAGAAAAGTGTAAAAATCAAATTTCGGTGGCCTTGGATTTCAGTCGGCCAAGAGCCAAAGTATAGAACAAGGGAATGAGAGAATAAAAGAGTGAAAGCCTTTAATTTCAGTGAATTTCGTGATTGAAAAGTCTGTCTATAAGGGGAATAGGGGAGGGATTTATATAGTAGCCAAAATCAACATCCAAATGAGAAACATAATTAATCAAACATAAATAAGGAAATAGAAGCATGCAAAATCGTTCAGAATCAATTTAAGAGAGAATCAAGAAAATCCTAGTTCAAAAGGAAAGTACAAATGGTCGAAAATCTCACTGAATGGGACCATATAGCTTGATAGTGAGTGCATATAGACAATATCGTCGAAATCTCAAAGGTTGAAGGCGGTGGAACCCAATTTGGGGTCTGGTACTTGGAAAAATTGGGGCAAGTACAATGTAACACCATAGTCTTGTAGGAAACTTTGAGATGATCCATAAAAGGTAAGAAGATCGCAGTAAGAATCCATGATTGGATCAGACTTGGAAGAGATTTGAGTGAGGCGGCTAGGGTTTGAGAGGAGAGGGTGGAGAGGATTTTAGGGCGGCGGTATTAGGAACATGGGGTTATGGTTTCTAGGTTGGGTTAATTAAATGAGGGGAATCAACGAGGGTCGTTGATCTTGAGAGATCAACGATCGGGATTAAAATTTGAACGGGGCGGGTCATGGAGATGGATATCGACCGGGTTTTAGTAAAGGGGTTATTTGGTTTTGGCTATTGGGGTTATTGGGCTAAGGATTTGGGCCAAATTTGGTCTGAAATTGGCTTAAACTAGGCCATAGTTTAAATACATAAAATTTATAAAAAAATAATTTATAAAAGTAGTTAATAAATAGTAAAACATATTAATTATGTAATAAAATGATTTAAAATAATAACTTAACATTATAAAAATATAAAATATGAATTTAGCCCAAATAATGTAAAAAAATAATTATGCATAGCGTATAGGCTATTATTGCAAAATTATGTAAATAGCCTAAAATACAAAATATAATTATATAAAACAAAGTAAAATATAATGAAGCATATAGATGGATGAAAAAATAATAAATTTGGATGGTTGAGTCATCATAAATAATTAAAGGGTAATTAATAAATATTTGAACAATTTAAATGCAAGAAAATCAATTTTAATGCTTTAAAATTATGAAAAATTATGGAAAATGCTTGCATATATCTTGTAAATTGAATAATGATTCAAAATAATATATTGAATGTATATACACTTATTTAAAAAATATGAGGGCAAAATTGGGTATCAACAGCTGCCTCTCTTTATCCGGGAATGATGAAAGAGTTGTCGGGTAAAGAAAATGATGACCAATTTTGGTTGATGAGTGGGAATGATGTGATTTGAAAAATAGGGCCGAACCCTTGTTCCTGAGTTTCCTACATATCCCTAGTACTACGGGAATGTAGTTCTGGATCCAATGATGAACGAAATCGATGAAATTATTATGAGAGTGGCGGCATGTTTCGAAAAAGTTATTCTGGGTATGATAGTATCGTAAGCAGAGTTGTGAATGTGAATTCAAAACGTTATGGATGTATCACAAAGTAGAATCTGAACGGTCACAGAGTAAGAGGTAGGCAATTATTGGTAGTTGGTTATGTTTGAAACAATTAAAGTGTGTGAATGTTATGAATGGAACCCGGAGTGAAGATTGCTCCCGTTTGTAGAACGGTTACCTTCTGGATTACCTGCAAAACTTAAAACATGATGCGTGCAAATATATTTATGGGTTATTGCAAAAATTTAACCGTGATACAAGTTTCCTTTGGACCATGAAGGCTGTATTTGTACGGTGAGGATGATGTCCTTATACCATGGCGTCCTGGGCCATGAAGCGTATGAATAAGGGATTCACAGGCCATGAAATAGTGTCCTCGGGCCATGAGGATGGTGCCTCGGGACTATGACGCCTTTGAATAATGATGTGCAATTTTGAGAGATTCTCAGGCCATGGAATGGTGTCTCCCGGCTATGAGGATGATGCCTTCGGACGATGATTCCTTTGGACAAAAATGTTGATGTTTCAGCCCATGACATGCAAAGATATGATGTTTGGTCATATGCGAGGATGAGACAAGACAAGGCTTAGTCTTGTGTGAGATGAGGGCGACGCTTAGCCCTAGGTGATCAAAAAGATAGTGCTATGTTTTAGGTAGCGTAGTGGAGATAGTATTTAGTCTTATAAAAGGAAAGTCAATGCTTAACCTTACGATTTAGGGAGGCGGTTCTTAGCCTCATGCAAGAAGAGGAGATAATGCTTAGTTCATGCAAGGAAAGGTAGTGCTTAGCCTCATGCAATTAGGGAGGGAGTGCTTAGCCTCATGCAAGAAGAGGAGACAATGTTTAGTCTCATGCAAGGAAAGGCAATGCTTAGCCTCATGCAATTAGGGAGTCAGGGCTTAGCCTCATGCAAGAAGAGGAGACTGTAATGACCCGGCCGGTCGTTCCGAGAGTTTAGACCCGTTTCCCACGTTTCTACTTTATTATATGTGGTTAAGCTTCATTACATTGTGTTAGATCGGTTGGCTCGGGTTCGGAGCTATTTTTGGAGAGAAATGAGACACTTAGTCTCTTATCTTGGTTCATTAGTTGGAAAAGTCAACCGGAAGTTGACTTATTAGTAAACGACCTCAAAATGCGGATTTTATGGTTCAGATAGCTTCGTTGGGTGATTTGGGACTTAGGAGTGTGTTCGTAATGTAGTTTTGATGTCCGGTGTAGAATTAGGCATGAATTGGCGAAAGTTAGTTTTTAGCGATTTCCGGTCGGCAAGGGAAAATAGGTTGTCGGGGTCGGAATGGAATTCTGACAGTTGGAGCAGGTTCGTAATTTTATTTTGGATGTGTGCAAATTTTCAGGTCAATCGGATGTGTTTTGGTTGGTTTCGGCATCATTGGCGAAATTTGGAAGTTTCAAAGTCCATAGGCTTGAATTTGATGTGATTTTGGTGTTTTTGCATTGTTTTTGGTCTTTCGAAGGCTCGAATAAGTTCGAATGAGGTTATGGGATGTATTGGTATGTTTTGTTGGGGGCCCCGAGGGGCTCGGGATTGATTTCGGATGGTTAACAGAGGTTTGGACTTAGGAATTGCAGCAAAAATTATTGCTGGTGTGGCCGCACCTGCGGATGGGGAGTTGCAGGTGCGATGGCTGCAACTGCGAAGGTCATTGCACAGGTGCGAGAAGAGGCCAGGATGGAGGAAGAAGCAGGTGCGAGGCACGGGCCGCACCTGCGAAGCCGCAGGTGCGGGTCAGCAAGTGCGGATTAACTGGACAGAAAGTATAAATAGCTGCCTCCGCAAAATTTTGGCATTTCTTCCATTTTTGCATGCAGGTTGAGCTAGTTTGGGAGCAAATTGAAGGAGGAATTCGAGAGTATTTAGTGGAGGTAAGGTTTCCCGAATTAAAAACTTGTTTCTATGTTATTTTGTGACGGATTAGGCTTGGAATTTAAGGAATTAAAGTAGAAAAGTTGGGGAAAATGGGAGGAAAATTTGGAAAATTCTTTTGGTGTTTTGAGTGGGAAATTGAGGTCGGATTTTGGTAAATTTGGTATGGGTAGACTCGTAATGGTACGAGGATTCTAGTTTTGTGATTTTATCAAATTCCGAGACGTGGACCCGGGGCCCGGGTTTGGCCAATTTCGAGAATTGTGCCTAAATTGATAGTTTTCGATTGGGTTTTGTTCCTTTAGCGTATATTAATGATGTTAATCTGGTTTTGGTTAGATTCAGAGAATTTGGCAGCCAATTCGAGGGGCAAGAGCATCGCAGAGTAGCTTTTGGGCTGTTTTGAGGTAAGCAACGATTGTAACTCTAAACCTTAGGGTATGACACCCCGTTATTTGATATTGTTTTGGTAAATGAGGTGACGCACATGCTAGGTGACGAGCGTGTGGGCATGCACCGATAGGGATCGTGACTTGGTCCGTCCCGTAGCGACTATTAATCCGCGTATTCGATTTGAAACCTTATGACATCCTGTGTTTTAGAAATTTATACCTGTTTATCAGTTGTGAGCCATGTTTGGGGCCTCGTGCCGACCTGTTTAGACCCTCAGAGGTACTTTTACACTATTCTCACACTATCCTGATAGAACAATTGTGAACTCAGTCATGTTTCCTACTTGTTGTTATTCTCAGTATTCTCCCACTATCCTGATAGAACATCTGTGAACTCAGTCATGTTCACCAGTTGTTGTTATTTTCATTGTTATCACACTGCTTTGAAACTCTGAGAAGTATTTTGGGATGAGTCCCGTGAGTTGAGATGAATTGCTCGAGTGCCTTGTGAGGATGACTGAGTGAGGCCGAGCATCGAGTATGTGAGGATAGTTATGGATCGGGTTGCACGCCGCAGCAATATATATGTTATATATTACATATGGATGGGGCTGCACGCCGTAGAAATATATATTATATGTGGATCGGGCTGCACGTCGCAACAATATATATATATTATATATATGGATTGGGCTGCACGCTGCAGCAATATACATTATATATGGATCGAGTTCCACGCCGCAGCAATATATATTAGATCGAGCTGCACGCTGCAACAATATAGTGCTTGGGCTGAAGGAGCCCCTCCAAGAGTCTGTACACCCCCAGTGAGCGCAGTCGACTATTATATGGATCAGGCTGCACACCACAGTGTATGTTATATGGATCGGGCTGCACGCCAAGCCTATTAGTCACTCGTAACAACTGTTGCGGCGTGCAACCCGATCCAATACATATATATATATATGTATTGGATCGAGTTGCACGCCGCAGCAGTTGTTACGAGTGACTAATAGGCTTGCCCGAGAGGCTTTATTGTGAGCGACACTGTGCCCGAGTGGCTGATATTTTTATGAAAACTACTGATTTCACTTTTATTTACACTGAGCCTCTTGATAAATGTTGACTAATGTTTTATACGAAGTTTAAAAAGGGCAAACTGGAGTTTTGTAAAAATCTTTGGTAAATGTGGACTCTTGACTTGATCTATTACCTTTACTGGTACTTGTTTTTATGAAACTATGAAGTTTAAAGGCTCGTCACTGCACTCATGTTTTTAGATATTTTGGTTACTTACTGAGTTGGCATACTCACATTACTCCTTGCACCTTGTGTGCAGATTCAGGTACCGGGGCAGAGTGATAGTTGAGCTACCTCATTTGGAGCATTGTTTGGAGATTGTGAGGTGGTTGTTCGGCATCTGCAGCCTACTCTTTCTCCTTCCTACTCTGTCATCTTACTTTAGATTCCCAAACTTGTTATAGTAAGGATTTGTAATAGACTGTATCACCTCTTAGATGCTCACGACGGTTGATTCCAGATGTTGGGGTTGTGTTTAGATGTTCTAATCATTTTTATTGTTTTGAAATGCTTAAGAAACAGAACTATTATGAAAATTCGGACATTTGATGTATTAAATGGGAAATCATTATGTTATTCTCAGTGTATTGGCTAGCCTAGTATCACGATAGGTGCCATCACGGCCATTTAGGGTTCGAGGTCGTGACAGAGACAATGCTTAGTCTCATGCAGGAAAGGTAGTGCTTAGTCTTATGCAATTAGGGAGGTCGGGCTTAGCCTCATGCAAGAAGAGGAGACAATGCTTAGTCTCATGCAGGAAGAGGAGACAATGCTTAGTCTCATGCAGGGGAAGGCAGTGCTTAGCCTTATGTAATTAGGGAGCCAGGGCTTAGCCTCATGCAAGAAAAGCGATGAGAGAGAGTGAAGTGTTTCTTAGGTGTATGTGTTTGCATTTGGTAACTTGTCGTCACGAAGGTAGTGATTTGTTGTGCATATGTATTCGCGAATGTTTATGTTGTGTTTATCGTGCCTGCATTCAAATAAAAATTGTGAGTTTGCGGCGGGAAGGTTGGTTCGTTCTCTCGACTCCTTGCTTCGCCTTCTTGTCTTAAGGTCCTGCTTGAGTTACTCTGGTTAACCTTTGGCTGTCACAGAAATAAAGTTTTCAAAAAATATGTATGTATTCGACAAATTATTTGCAAAAATGTAGTTGTTTGAAATGTATTGTAGTATGTAGGATCAAATAATTTAGATGAACCAGTGACTGTGAAACATTTTGGAGAATTGTAACCTCCTTGCTCCCCTCAAAATTCTGCCCCAGTTTAAATGCAATACTTTTGGTTGTTCCACACATGACGAAGTTGGATGGACTTATGATATTGCCCTAGTTTCTGATCATGGGCAAATTAAGATTTTATTAAGATGTGACCGAACCCACAGGGCTTCCTACGTAACCCTTCTTAAACGGGAATTAGGTCAATCTTAGTTCAGTTACATCAATGTAAACAATCCTAAACATAGTATCTCTTGACTGGGTCTGAGTTGATAAGGTTTGGCCAAATCTCTCCGTCCATTTCTGCAAGTATGAGTGCTCCTCCTGTTAATACTCGATGAACCATGTAAGGACCTTTCCAGTTGGGTGAGAATTTCCCCTTGACTTCATCCTGATGTGGAAAGATTTGCTTTAGCACTAACTGCCCCGGTGTGAATTACCTTGGTTTGACATTTTTGTTGAAAGCTCTGGCCATTCTGTTCTGGTAAAGTTGGCCGTGACATACTGCATTTATTCTCTTTCCATCGATGAGATCTAGTTGTTCATAGTGGCTCTGCACCCATTCTGCGTCGCTGAGTTCGGCTTCTTGTATGATTCTTAGAGAAAGGATTTCTACTTTGGTAGGAATAACATCATCCGTACCATAGACCACCAGGTAGGGAGTTTCCCCAGTTTATGTGCGAACCGTGGTACGATATCCGAGTAGAGAAAATGGCAACCTCTCATTCCATTGCTTGTAATTGTCTACCATTTTCCTTAGTATCTTCTTGATGTTCTTGTTGGCGGCCTCTACAGCTTCGTTCATTTGCGGCCTGTATGTTGTGGAATTTTTATGCTTGACCTTGAAAGTTTCACAGGCCTTCATTAGATCACTGTTGAGATTGGCCGCATTGTCGGTGATGATTGACTTTGGCACTCCGAACCGGCAAACAATGCGATTTCTGCGATGACCTTCTTAGTTACATCTTTGTAAGATGCGGCTTCAACCCACTTTGTGAAATAGTCTATGGCCACTAGAATGAACCTATGCCCATTTTAAGCAGCAGGTTCGATTGGACCGATGACATCCATGCCCCAAGTGGAGAAAGGCCAGGGTGCACTTGTTGCATTGAGTTCATTGGGTGGAACTCCTATCATATCAGTATGTATCTGGCATTAGTGACACTTCTAAACATATTTGACGCATTATGTTCCCATGATCATCAAGAAATACCCTGCTCTCAATATTTTCTTGGCTAACATGAAACAATTCATGTGCGGTCCACAAGTTCCGACATGTATTTCCTCGAGCAGTCTGGATGCCTCATTGGCATCGACACACCATAGTAACCCCAGGTCAGGAGTCCTTCTATGCAGAATTCCTCTTCTTTGAAAGAAATGATTGGCTAACCTTCGGAGTGTGCGCTTCTGAGTATGGGTTGCGTGCTCTGGATACTCTCCCTTTGCCAAATATTCCTTGATGTCGTGGAATAATGGATTTCCATCACTCTCCTCTTCAACATGATCAAAGTAAACTGGTTTCTTATGAATTCCTATTGGAGTAGTTTTGATGAAGTTCTTGTCGTGGTGTTGTATCATGGAAGATAAAGTGGCCAATGCAAACTCATTCTGAATCCTTGGAACATGTTTGAACTCTATCTTTGTGAACTTCTTGATAAGCTCTTGTATACAATGCAAATATGGCAATATCTTTGTGTTCTTTGTAGTGCATTCCCCCAGAACCTGATGCACCAAAAATCGGAATCCCCAATTACCAACAACTCTTGAACATTCATGTCAATAGCAAACCAGAGTCTCAAGATGCAAGCTTCATATTCTGCCATATTGCTGGTACATGGAAATCTGAGTTTTGCCGATACCGAATAGTGTTGGCCGATTTCTGATACTAAGACAACGCCGATACCCACTCCTTTGAATTTTGCAACTCTGTCGAAGAACATTCTCCAACTTTCATATGCCTCGGTGATATCTTCCCCTACAAATGATACCTCCCCATCGGGAAAATACGTTTTTAATGGTTCGTATTCTCTGTCTACAGGATTTTCTTCCAAATGATCTGCCAATGCTTTCCCTTTGAACGCCTTCTGTGTTACATAGATGAGTTCGAACTCACTCAGCAATATCTTCCATTTTGCTAACTTACCCGTAGGCATGGGTTTCTGCAAGATGTATTTCAGCGGGTCCATCCTTGATATGAGATATGTGGTCTATGCACAGAAAGAATGCCTCAACTTTTGAGCTATCCATGTCAAAGCGCAGCAGGTGCACTCCAGCAAAGAGTAACGGGCTTCGTAAGGCGTGAATTTCTTACTTAGATAATATATCAGCTGCTCCTTTCTCCCAGTCTCATCATGTTGTCCCAGAACACAACCAAAAGCCTCATCCAACACTGACAAGTAAAGCAGCAGAGGTCTTCCTGGTTCTGGCGGGACCAGAACAGGTGGTTTAGATAAATATTCCTTGATTTTGTCGAAGGCTTTCTGCATTCTTCATTCCAACTCGTTGCAGCATCTTGAAGATCGGGTCACATATCACGGTCGACTGTGCTATGAAACAGCTGATGTAATTGAGACGCCCTAAAACGCTCATCACATATTTCTTACTCTTCGGAGGTGGCAAGTCTTGGATGGATTTGACCTTTGACGGGTCTAACTCAATCCCTCGGCGGCTGACAATGAACCCTAACAATTTTCCAGCAGGGACTCCGAAGGCACACTTTGCGGGATTTAGTTTCAGGTTGTACTTTCGAAGTCGATCAAATAATTTCTTCAAATCTGCTATGTGATCTATAATTATTCTGGATTTGATGATGACATCATCCACGTACACCTCTATTTCCTTGTGTATCATGTTATGGAAGATAGTTGTCATGGCTCTCATGTAGGTGTATCTAGCATTATTTAAACCAAACGACATCATTTTGTAGCAGTATATTCTCCATGGTGTGATAAGGGCTATCTTTTCGTCATTCTCTTCATCAATCCACAAAGGATTGGAGTTCATGCTTGGTGTAGTTTTTGATCAGTATGTGCATATTGGGTAGCGGGAAATCATCTTTCAGACATGCCCTGTTTAAATCTCGGTAATCAACACACACTCTGACTTTCCATCCTTCTTCGGAACCAACACGATGTTGGCCAACCAAGTTGGATACTCACCTACTCTGAGAACCTTGGCTTTGATTTGCTTAGTGACTTCCTCTTTTATCTTCAAGCTCATATCTGACTTGAACTTTCTGAGTTTCTACTTTATCGGGGGACATATGGGATCGGTAGATAGCTTGTGAGCCACTATGGATGTGCTCAAACCAATTATATCATCTTAGGACCATGCAACGATATCTTATACTCTTTTTGGAACCGGACATACTCTTCCTTCTCTGACGGTGATAGATGCATGCTTATGCGGGTTTCCTTGACTGTTACGGAATCCCCTAAGTTAACTGTCTCAGTCTCGTCTAAGTTAGACTTAGGCTTATTTTCAAAGTTTTCCACCTCTCTGACGATTTCCTCAGGTATTACATCATCTTCTAGATCCTCTGAATCACTATCCTTGTGTTGCGTTGTCTCATTGCATGTCACAATCGTAGGTTCATCGGGATAGGTAATAATAATGTTGTACAGAAAATGTAAAGGATAATAATAAATACAAGAAATAACAATGCCTTAATAAAATCTTGGAAACTTCAACAAGTATGGCTCGACAACTCGAGCAACTATTTCAAAACAGAATACTTTCAAAACAAAATGCTGAAAATGTCTTAAATGCTCAAAACTATTTTAAAAACAATTGATGATAATCTGCCATGCTACCCAGGAACTCGACGGGCCTAGGATGGTGTAGTAGTCCAGTTCTTGAGAGTGGTTCCTCTTTCCACGGTCTGAATGATAAGGTCTTCCTCCTCCTCAACTACTGCATTGCAATCCATATCTTCTTCATCCAGAAATAACTTCCTCATGCCAGCTAAGACTTCATCTTCCTCAGATCCCCCCATCACGTATGCTTATTAGAATGTTTGTTGTAGAGATGGTACTGGTTGTTCTAGTGGATAATAAGTACCACACCATGGCGGTGACCAGTCTTGGTACTCTTGCCAAGTATATTCATACCCAAGCTCGAAAGTTGTACCATGACGCTTCGGTTGTACTGGTTTGGTGATCCCCTCGAGGTTTTTGTTGAGACCTTTGCCAGGTTCATACCCTGTCCATAGTAATATGTTTTCTATCTTATTTCTCCACCATTTGTATTTTTCAATTGCATTGATGCGCTCAATGCGATGGTATGTCTCTCCACCCAGCTTTTTCCTATTCTCAATAACTGGAACGGTCTGATTGGTGTAGATAGGGTGTCTTCCATACCTATGGATAATCACTTCTTGATGATTCCACTCAAATTTCACAGCTTGATGTAAAGTAGAAGCCACTGCACAACGGCATGTATCCATGGTCATCCCAACAATAGATTATAGGTAGCAGATATATCCAACACTTGGAACTCGACATGAAACCAAATTGGACCTATTTGTAGGTTGAGGTTGATATCTCTGATTGTGGCCCTTTGAGATCCATCAAATGCTTTCACATTCATGCTTCCCATCTGTATCTTGTGCAGACCTTTGCCCAACCTCTTTAAAGTGATCAGTGTACATATGTTGAGACTGGATCCTCCGTCTATTAGGACCCTGGCAATGAACTTGTCCTCTAATCGCACTGTGATGTGCAATGCCCTGTTGTGACGTAGTCCTTCTGGTGGTAGCTCATCTTCGTGGAAGATGATTTTGTGGCTTTCCAGTATCTGCCTGACCATGTTGGCCATGTCTCCACTAGTAATGTTGTTCGGTACATAAGATTCATTCAGCACCTTCATCAAGGCATTCCTGTGAGTCTCAGAATTTTGCAATAGTGACAAAATGGATATCTGAGCGGGAGTTTTGTTTAGATGATCAACAACAAAGTACTCTGTTTCTTGTACGTTCCTCTAAAGGTCATCAGTACATGTCTTGACAAGAGGTGGTTTGGCGGCGATTTCCTTGCTTGTTCCACCCAAGTTTTAAGATGTATAGACCCTGCCAGTTCTGGTCATGCCTTGTGTCGTACCTGTATCCTCCATTTTTGCTTTCCCTTTTCTCCTTGCTTCCGCAACGTAGTCCCACGGGATGGAATCAGACTTGTAGGATGGCGTTGGAGCTACCATCACAGTAAAGGGTGCAGTTACCTCGACCTGAAATGGTTCTTGAGTTTGTACCACAACTAGTGTGAGGGTGACCGAAGATGTTTTGGGGTCATCCCCTTCTCGAATGAGTCCGATTGACCCTTTTGGGCCCCATTCTTTGCCAGTCTCTATTACATTCACTCTCTCGCCTCTCTGATATGGGAGAGGATTATTGCGCATATTTGGTGCAGTTTCCTTCGCCTGTATGACCTTGTTGTCGATCAATGTTTGAATCTTGTCCTTCAGTGTGCGACACTCATCAATTGTATGACCCTCCGTGCCTGAATGATAGGCACACGTCTTATTCGGGTTGATCCACTGAGAAGAATTATCCATAGCAACATCAGGGATGCGAGTGACATAACCAACAACCTTAATTCTCTCATATAAATGGTCTATAGGCTTATCAATCCGGGTGTATTGTCTGGGTTGTCTGCGGTCAAAATTTGGTCGTGAGTTTTGGTAGTTTTGGCGGGCTGGTGGGGGGTGATTGGTAATATTCAGATTGAGTGTTATAGGCGTGGTATGTGGTAGCAGGTTGCTGGTATCTGGGGGTGAAGGTTGATATGTGAGTGGAGGTGTTTGGTATGTGAGTGGAGATTTAGAACCTTGGGCCAACATGATAGCACCTACTTCTTTTTTCTTCGAAATGTCTCACGATTGTAAGGCTTAGAATTTGTGGTTCTTAATAACCATCAACCTTTCATAGTATTGTGGGTCTTGAGCTCGGACGAAGAACTTATTCATTTGTTCTTCTTCAAGCATTAGTCTTACCTTTGCAGCCTCAGATCTCAACTGGGTGACATATTCACGAAAGGTTTATACTGGTTTCTTTTTGAGGTTCTGAATTTAGAAAACATCCGGTGCGTTCTCAGTATTGAAACTGAATCTTTCCATAAAGTCTGATGCCATGCTTACCCAACTCACCCACTTCTTCAGATTCTGACTGCTGTACCAGGACAATGCATCCCCTATGAGGCTTCGCATGAACAACTTCATGCGTATTTGTTCATTTATGCCAACTCCTACAAGCTTATCACAATATGTCCTCAGGTGCACTTTTGGATCACCGGTTCCATCGAACATTTCAAATTTGGGAGGTTTGTACCCCTCCAACAGCTCTACATCTAGCTGAATGCACAAGTCTTCATAATTTAAACCTTCAACGCCTTTACCACATTCGACATTCTGAACTCTGCCAGAGTTTCTTGAGTTCTTCTGCCATATTCTTGATGAGCAGGTCTTTCTCGATCGACTCGAGTATGTATAGTGTTTGTTATGGGGTGTGGGGTACAGTCTCCACGTATATCGGGTTGCTATGGTGGAATCTGGGTATCTGGGCATAAGAGTGATCATTTGTTGAGTTTTGGAGGTCAGGAGTGGGTTGTGGTATATTCTGGGGAGTATGATAGGTGGTAGTCTGTGGCTATTGGGTTAGGTGGTGGTGATGTTGTTGCAGAGTTGGTACTGGAGGAGGATTAAGGTTTTGAGGAGGTGTGTGGTACTAGTGTGGTGCAGGAGGATTTGGCGGTGGGTTTTGGTTTTGTGGGTTTTGTGGTGGTGCCTGGTTCTGGGTGTTTGGATTTTGTTGGTTAATATAAGGAACATTTAGAGTGAGAGAGAGATTTGCCAAGTTCCGTACCTGCTCAAGTTGTCCCTGTAGCTCTAAAATCCTTTTTTTCAGTCGTAAGACCAGTTCATTTTGTGTCGGGGTGCTTCGACCATCTGAAGTTTCGACATTTTCTACTATGTTGGCCTTATCCTTTCTGATACCACTCAAATCGTCCATTTCCCCTTTCCCTTTGCTTTTGTCTTTTGGATCACTTGGTGGAGGGGAGGTGGAGGACCTATGGATCTAGTGTGACATGATGACGATGCTAGTATACACGAACCAACCTTGGGGAATGGGAATAATCAAAAAGAAGAAAAGCAAAAGGTAACCAAGTCAGTAAAGGGTATTGAAGGAATGCTTGCAATATTGAACATGCTTTGTAAAATCATGTAACAAAATTCGCGTCCTAGTTGGGGACCTCGTTGTACCCGAGGTAGGCCTAAGAGACGCATAGACTTGGAGAAAAATTGATGCCAATAATTGCATCATTTCAGTAATGCGAAAATGAATCAAACCCTTACTAAATCGACAATAAAGATAAAGTTACTAATGGAACTTGGCCTTATTACAATCGAGATCTAAACTAAGCTAGAAATAGTGAAAGAATTGAAAGAAAACATCATGTCCTAATCTACTTGGACCCATAAGGACCTTCTCCATGCTTGGCTTTTTTGACTCCATCAATCAAGTTCCCCAGGTCGCGCATGTCCAATAATAAGTAAGCTCTTGCTAGATGCCCTCCTTCATTGCCATCTGCATTCTAACAATCTGTAAACCTCTTTCTCATCTTTCCTTAGAGCTCCATCAGTCCATGTTCCAGATATTCTAACCTTTATGTTGCATTAGTAGCGATCCCCTTCCATTTATTTATAGCCTCCAAGTCTATTTTATGTTCTTCCATGTGCCTAGATTCCGACTCAAAAACCCTTTTGTGAAGCCTTCTATACTTGACTTGTGCCTCAATAGCATCATCAAGATCTTATTTCCCAAATTGACCCCTGGCTTGACGTCTCCCGCTATATCATCTACCAACCATGATGGATAAAAATACATATATACCGGCATGGTACATGTCTGGATCTATAGTCTCTTTCTCCACAATGACCTTCTAATTCCACATATTTTGTGCCTCGAATTTGAAAGGAATGATGTCCCCTTTGAAGTCTGCCTTGTACTGGACCATGTTGGAAACTCGAGGTATGACTTGCTTTCTTCCTGCCTGTCTCATTACCCTTATATGAGCATAGCGATAAATGCCTCACAGCTCGATCAACACCAAATTAGTAGTATCCCTTGACCTGATGATGAACTCGCTGCTAGGAAACCACTCAAACATCCAATGTACCTTTTCGTCTGTCAAATTGCTAAAGAAACGGACCCAAATTAATTACTTTCGGGTTGTGCGAACCTATCTGGGATGAATCTCATTTTCTTTGGATGGTGGTAAGTTATGTAGTCATTCAATGTCTGTTGCAGAATCTCTTGACGAAATTCTCCCCTCTGAAAGTGTTCCAATAACTAGACTTGCAATAACATATTACAACCTTCGAAATATCCGAACCCCTGCTTGCACCGATCTAGAGCACGGTACAGCTCGACTAGGATCATAGGGATGATGGTGTAGGTTTTCCCCTCGATACTTTCCATTAAAGTTCTTGACACCATAGCTAAAAAAGTGTGGATCCTTCCCCCTTTCATTGGAAATGTCAACAATCCCAAGAAGCAGATGATGAGCACATAAAACTGGCGACACGTCCAACCCAATAAAGTAATGGCGAGTTCATCATGATGAAGGCGATATGATTTACTGTGTCCGTAACACTCATAAAGAAATTCAAATGGGATATTTGACTTCTTTAAACAAATCAACTCATCATTTTTCTTGAAACCTAACATCTTTAGAAAACTGCGAGGGGTACGATTCTCTAGTACTAGTAATCTTGGACTATCCCGTAGTAGCTTAGCAAAACCTCCTATCTCTTCTAAAAGAGGAGTCATTTCTATGTCACCAAACCGGAAGACCGCTCTTTTCTCGTCCCAGAACATGGTAGCAGACTCGATTAAAGCTCTATTTGGTTGGATATTGAGCAAAGACAGCAGGTTGCCAAGTACTCTTCTCACATGATTCTTATCGCAAGGCGCAAAATATTTCCACTAGTCAAGCAGTAGAGGTGGGATGTTTTGGACCACGCCAAACCTGGGGACTTCGTGCTTCATTTTCTGCAAACAAACAAAGGTTAGCCCTTTCCCCCTCTAGATTCGACTATTTACACAATAATGATCAACATATTGGCATATTTTCTCCAAGTAATGCATATAACATGAAGATGCCCATTAGGATTATGGAAATCTCATCGAGCTTTGGACAAGGATTATCTTAGCGAGCTATTACGTTAACAACGTTTTAACCCATACTAGGTTTAACATGATGCATGTACATTTGATATTGGAGTAAGGTTTCTAGAAAGGTCTAGACAGGTACTCTCAAGTTGACAACTTGAGAGGGAAAGGCACGAGACCGTCGACTGCACCGCTGACCGACTAGTCTACCACAAATAAGCCTTTCCGATTTAAAAAAGGTAATCATGGAAGAGCGCGAACACTCATCAAGTGCCGCTATGTTGATAATTGGCATGAGTGGAATATGATGTGGAGCATGCTTTATGCAGAGATAATAACACATTGTCAAATATTTGCATGATAACATGTAGCAGCAGTAAGTACAACAGTAAGGTAAACATAGGAAAGAAAGACAAAAGAAGTCAGTTTAATCCGTGGAATATATTCAAGAATGTAATAAAGTAGGCAAGGGATTAGGGATGGGAGAGACATGGTATAGCAGCCTTAAAAAATGAAGAGCAACGAAAGTCAGTCATAGCAAATAGAGGTGAACGGGAAAGGGACATGCATGCCATGCTGGATTTAAGTGAATAAGGGTGAATAGAGAAAAGGGTGTGCATGTAATAGCAAATTTAAACAAATAAAGGTGGAGAAAGGGAAGGGATGTGCATGTTGTGACAAAGAAAATAATCCACATAAGCCAAGTTCTTTATGGTAAGAGCCTAAGTATATCCCCAGCAGAGTCGCCATGCTATGTCGCTCATTTTTCTCGCGAAATCGGATTTCGACATGTGACAACTCTTTAAAACGGGTGTTAAGAGAGAAAGTCGTCACCTAACGATTTTTAAGGTGCGTTAGGGCACTTATTTGCAAATAACTCTATTTGACTAGTCAATGCCACCAAATATCGGGTAAGGGATCAAATTACCTCAAAGAGAAAGTGTTAGGCACTCTTCGAGGTCCACAATTGTGGGTCCCAGCCCAACTTTAAACTATGTGGATTATAATTAAGCAGGATGATCAAATAAATGCAAAAGAAAAGGGCAAAGAATTTTATTATGACACAAGGAGAATTGATACAAATTTGCAAGGGTATAATTATAACTGTCTATACTAGATGACTAAGTGTATAAAGAAAAAGGAGGGGGGCTCTTAAGTTTTTTAGCCTAAAGGATCACCCTGTGCAACATAAATAATACTTCGCAACTTCCTCGAGATAAGGAGTTGCTCATATTATTCAGCGCGCACAGACTATCATCTCCTACTACTCGATTACTATGTTAAAGTTTTTTACCTAAAGGCGCTCTAATTCAAGTATAAGTCGTACCCTATGCGTGCACTACTCGTCCCATGCCTATAGTCCCGGAGGCATTGGACCTCTATTTGGGTGGTTCTATACTTTACCTAGGCTGCTCAAAATGATAAAAATTAAGCGATATTAAAAACAAATAGGACTGCACTTAAGGGCATTTAAAGGCTCAAGTTAATCTGCGCAATTAGACAACAAATGCACGCAAACAGATTTCTATGTTAGACAGTAGACAATTTTCGAACATGAGGCAAATTGAAGTCATTAAGCCCTATAGACATGGATTTCATATGATCTACGCAATAAAGGGGAGCGAAAATGCTCATAATTACTCGTGTTTGATCCTATTGGCATGTTGTCTAAGCGAGTGGCAATACTTTATAGCTAAGTTCTAATAGTTGGCAGTTGAAACTGATTTTTTTAATACTTCATTCCTATAGGCATATTTTCTAGGTGAGCGATAGATATAACAGTAGTTGGTGGATCCGTTAAGAACCATGGACATGATATCTAGATTAAGACCAGTAGAACCTAAGCTAGTATAATCCTATAGGCATATTTTCTAATACTGCAATTATGCAAATTAAGGGGCAGTTAAGCAAATTGAAAGGCAGTTATTGGCATTTTTTCCTATAGGCATGATATCTAATGAACATGTTGCAGTAAACATGATAATAAATGGAGTACTTAAGCTTATGCTTTGATAATAAACAAGTTGTGTGAGTGTGTGATTTCCTTAATGGCATGATTTCTACTAGCGTACATGGAAATCTGAATAGCATATATGGCAGGTTGGATAACAAATAAGTCATACGATCCCTATAGGCATGTTTTCTACCCTTTATGCAAACATTAGAATATACCTGTGTCCCCAAATTTCACTAACACCCCAATTATTTATTACAACGTTATTACAGACCAAATGAGGAATCTAAATATAAATATTACATAAAAAGCTATAGTAGGCCTACAGCAGGCCCAAAAGATACCCAGTATCGTCTGGGCCTTCAGCAGACTCCCTCTTCGCAAATAGCATGCCCAGATCCAAACGAGACTATGCGCATCAGCATAAGCCCAAAAGTCATAGAGGAACTTAGACCAAACCAAACAATCACAAATTGACCGTATGACCCAAATGTACAACCCAATTTGTAAATAATATGAGGAAGAACTAAACGCCAGAGGCAAACTCAAATTCTAGCAACAAAAGAGAGGGATCCAAGAACCCCAAATCTTAGTATGCTAGAGTTCACAAGGGTCTCAAATGGACCCCGAGCAATGCTCACACTAGGTAGGTTAATAGAAAAAAGTTTTGGTGGCCTTGGCTCCCAGCCGGCCGAGAGTGATAGGTTCAGAATAATGTAGGTAACAAATAAGAGTGAAAGAACAGTGATCAAAAGGTGAAGTTTGAAGAGGTGCATTTGTATTTTAGAAACAAACATGGTAGTGGTGATTAAACATAACATAGAAGCAACAAAATTCCAAGGACAGGTTTATATCACAAGCTCAAACACTTAGCACATTGGGGCAGAAAACATTTTTTATAGGAAGCAGGGGAATCATGTCTTCAAGATTAATACACAAAGGTACACTATGCCAAACGAGATTAAGAAACATAGAGTACTAACTTAAAAGGTTTAAAGCCTAAGGGTCCAAATTATGTTGAACACCAGAAAGTAAACAAGCCAACTTACATCAATAAGGCAAAACATGTCAGACATTATAAGGAAACACAAGTTAAGAAGCTACCCTAAAGGTCCCAACTAATTACTAGGGAATACAGAATTGAGCAAACTAAAGACATACTAAGTGATGAAAATAATCATAGGAGCAGGTCATAGCTAGAGAGAAGGTATTAACATAGATTAGGACATATTATTAATACAAGTCAGTCAATATAGGAATCTAGGACAAAGTAGTGAAACAAACTCATGACAAACATCCAATGCAAACATTCAACGTACTAACACATTAGGCTAAACGAACTTAAGAGAGTCTAAATTGTTCAAATTACGCATAAGC
The DNA here is from genome assembly GCA_005239525.1 of Nicotiana knightiana. NCBI lineage: Eukaryota > Viridiplantae > Streptophyta > Magnoliopsida > Solanales > Solanaceae > Nicotiana > Nicotiana knightiana. Next base: position 59,573 of record ML401931.1, read on the forward strand.
ATATCTTAGAGCTGGCAATTTAGGTATAATCAAATGCTGAAGAGGTTCAGATCACAAACAAATTCAATGCCAACAAGATTGCACATAAAGATGGTCTAGAAACACATTAGGTCATGAAATTTCTAAGACACGAATATGCAAATCAGGAACACAGGAGAATGAATATTTCAAAAATCTAAGGAACTTACTAGTATCGATTGACAAATAGACAAACAAGAAAGAACAAACTCCACAATACTCTGAACGTCAACAAATAGCAGTAAAACCCAAGATCTTAGTGCGTCAAAGTTCCCAAGAGCTTCAAAGGAACCCAGGGCGGTGCTCGCACCAAGAAAAGTTGAAAAATCAAATTCCGGTGGCCTTGGATTTCAAACGGCCAAGAGCTAAAGTATAGAACAAGGGAATGAGAGAATAACAGAGTGAAAGCCTTTAATTTCAGTGAATTTCGTGATTGAAAAGTCTGTCTATAAGGGAATAGGGGAGGGATTTGTATAGTAGCCAAAATCAACATCCAAACAAGGAAACATAATTAATCGAACATAAATAAGGAAATAGAGGCATGCAAAATCATTCAAAATCAATTTAAGAGAGAATCAAGAAAACCCTAGTTCAAAAGGAAAGCTCAAATTCTGAATCGGACCATATAGCCTGATAGTGAGCGCATATAGATGAAATATCGTCTAAATCTCAAAGGTTGAAGGCGGTGGAACCTGATTTAAGGTCTGGTACTTGCCAAAGTTGGGGCAAGTACTATGTAACACCATAGTTTTGTAGGAAACGGTGAGATGATCCATAAAAGGTAAGAGGATCGTAGTAAGAATCCATGATTAGATTGGATTTGGAAGATATTTGATTGAGGCAGCTAGGGTTTGAGAGGAGAGAGTGGAGAGGATTTTAGGGCGGCAGTCTCAGGGAAATGGAATTAGGGTTTCTGAGTTGGGTTAATAAGATCAACGACCGGGATTAAAAATTGAACGGGGCGGGTTATGGAGATGGATATCGATCGGGTTTTAGTAAAAGGGTTATTTGGTTTGGGCTTTGGGGGTTATTGGGCTAAGGATTTGGGCCAAATTTGGTCCGAAATTGGCTTAAAACTGGGCCATAGTTTAGATACACAAAATTTATAAAAAATAATAATTTATAAAAGTAGTTAATAAATAGTAAAAAATATTAATTATGCAATAAAATGATTGAAAATAATAACATTATAAAAATATAAAAAATACGATTTTAGCCCAAATAATGTAAAAAAGTAATTATGCATAACGTATAGGCTATTATTGCAAAATTATGTAAATAGCCCAAAAATAAAAAAATTTAATTATATAAAACAAAGTAAAATATTATGAAACATATATATGGATGCAAAAGTAATAAATTTGGATGGTTGAGTCATCACAAAATAATTTAAAGGATAATTAATAAATATTTGAAC